>JANFOE010001148.1:0-162254 GCA_025667525.1 Glebionis coronaria
CTAACAATCATTTAAAACCTTATAATTCAATCAAAGAACTTAACGACTTCCTCTTAACAATTTCATATTCCATACGAGTTAAATTTTACTTTATTCAAGTTTCAATCAACTTATACTCAATTCGATATCCTACCTCATATTCCAATACTTTCAATCTTATTTATAAACCTTAATAGGGCAATAAAATCTCAATATGATCAACACTTAATTTCCAATCCTATAGCTCTTACAACAACAGTTATCAAATGAGTCACTAGTATGAGATGACTCATACATTCAATTAGACTTCTCGGAAAGGTACTAGTGGCATGAGGCTTTTGGGTAATGGTTCCAATGACAGCCTCAAGTGCGACATTCACCCTTTCGATTTCAATTTAAGAATTGGATGACAACGAATCATATGACATCTTTCTAGGTGGTAATGTTTTGTCAAACTCGACTCTATAAGGAAAGATCGTCATGACATCGATATCAAATTTAATCTCGCCAATTCTTTTTCAGTATCACAATCAACTAATATCTACATTTCTACGGATATCAACCATTTTGTTGGGATCATAAATATCCACAACTTGGTTTAGATCTAGGATAGCAAGAATTCTTACGAGAATAGCTTCGATTAGTTTACTAGGGGATTTAGGGTTCCTTGTGACAATCTACGTCGTATAAATACCTCGTATAAATATCAAAATAATCATCAAACAATCATGTAATCAAATTACATCATATGTATATATATAATCCAAGTTATATATATATTAAAATAACACTTCTCAGTCTGGCCTTGTCGGTAACTCGGGAATTTTTCGGCACCGTTATAGTCAAAAGATTTTTTTTTAGACATTTTAGAAAAATGTTTATAGTTAAAAGATTTTGAAATGTTTTATTCAAAACCTTGGTTTTAAAAATCTTTCGTTCTCTATAACGAGAGCTCTGGTACCAAACTGTAACACCCCCAAATTTATACAACTCAATACAGCAGAAGACTCGTTGGTGTTACGGGATAGCACATTACTCACATCATAGACAACGCTTAAAAATCGCGTCGTTTATTAATAAAGCATTTCCATTCATAAATATCAAAGTTACATAGGTCCCAAGTCATATTATTTCATACAAAGTTTTACAAAGTATTTGAATGGAAAATATTGTTATTTAAGTGCGGGCCATGAATTCTTTGTTGTCTTCCCGAGAATTACCTTCAAGTACCTGAGACAAAACATGTTAAAAGAAAAGGTCAGCGATAACGCCGAGTGAATTCATAGAGTTTAATAAAATCCATCAATATAATATCAGTATAAAATTATTACTGAAAATCATTTTGTACAAATCATTTTAATAGGCCATAAAATAGCCAAAGTCATTTTATACAAATCTTCATCAAAATCATAATATAGGCATTTGCCTTAAAAATCATTATACGAGCCAATGTCGTAAAAACATCATACAATACGGCTTATGACGTTGTATGAAAATAAATACCGTTATATGAATATGGTTATGAAAACCAAAACACGAACATAATATCAATAGTATGACCCTGTATTGCTAGTCAGGCAATACATCGTAATTCGGTGCGTCTAGTAGTATTTCGTTAGTTGGATTATTATAAGCCGCATGACATTGTTACCTTACTAAACCAAACAACGGGTAGCTAACCCGATACTCAAATTTCCCATCTAAATTAGCGTGTCGTCACAAAGGTCACACTATGGAAATCTTCTCATACATAAATTCGCTTACCAATCAATGTGGCACGACGGGGATCAACCGTCAAGGAGCGAACTAGGGTGATCGTCCCCAAATAGTACTATTATATGCATAAGCGTCTACCAAATCCCGGTAGTTCACAATTCATGCTAATGGGACTTTTAGTGACATAACCTAACTTTAATAATCCATTTGATTTCATCTATCGGGTCCTTTAATCATTTATCGGGTCATACAATCGGGTCATACAATCATTCGGGTCCAAATCAATAAAAAAACAATCGGGACAAATGGTGTCCAATTTTATAAAAACTAACATGTTATCTCCCTCGCGGGTTTATAAAACATTTCATAAAAACATTTAAAAGAGTGCGAGGCTATGAACTCACGTTGATGTGGGAAGGCGGGTTATCGGCAATTCGGACGTACGGTACGTGCTTCAATCACGAAATCCTAGACAAATAATACTCGTCTTAGACTCATGTCCAATGACTTTATCAAAATAACAAATATGTATACATATGATGATTTTATATATATGATGATCAAGTGGGTTTATATATCCTTGTTTACTCATTTTAGTGTTTATGTATTAGTAACTTTCTACTAGTTTACTAGTTTTACCTATTTACACGTTTTAAGTCCAATAAGCTTAGTATAAGTTATATTATCAATATCTATACTTTCCATGTTGGGCCCAAATGGGTTAAGCCCAATAAGTTCTTTTTATAAGTGTTTAACTTATTTAGTCCAATTATTAGTCCAATATGCTTAGTTAGCTCGTTAATGTCCGTTTGTCCAATAGTTCGGGTTTTATCGGTTTTTACTTGTATTAAATACTTATATATCAGTATATGAATTTTGAAAACTTTACATTAGACGGGTTTGATCGTCTAAGTTTTAATTGGCGAAAAACGTTAATTTTACGGTAATAGCCGAAAAAGTCGTAAAAATCAAGTTTATAGTTTTATTACTTATAAGTATTATTCCACTACCATTTTTATAATTTATCCATTTATTTAACCTTTTAAATATTTATATAAATTAAATTCATAAGTTAGTGGGTTTTAATTTTACATTTTATACAATAAAATTTTGAGTGCTTATATAATAATAATAAACATTAATTCTCAAAATCTGATTTTTATTTTCATCTTCACCATTTTTATCATATCTAGAGTTCTATAATGAATTAGAAGCTCATTTTTGGATGGCATGATCTTCATATTATGTGCTACATTTAACTTAGTTATAGCTACTTCTCATTTTAAGTTTATCTATGCTTAACAGTCCCTACAAAACAGCTTATTCAGATTAGCACACTCATCTTGTTTTGATCATATCTCACTCATTATAATGATTCCATTGCATGGCCAACTCTCACATGTGTATAACATCTTGTAATTACTGTAAATGGATTCTACCATGCAAGTTTATCAGTTCAAGTTTTAGTTACATACTGTTTTTATACAGCCAACTAAATAAGCATGATTTTAGCCTTATTTCTCATGGTTATTAACCTTTTTAAGCATATTTATCAACACTTGATCCCCACACAACATTTTTATCATCATATATTCATCATATACATATACAACAAGAAATAAAATACATTTGTTCTTTACAAAAATAACAAGAGAAAATGGAGAGGATGATCTTCTTTACCAACCAAGAGTATATCTTGTTTTTGGAAGACAAGAACTTGATGAACACCAAAAGTAACTCCAAGATCATCAAACACCAAGATCATAGTTGAGAAATCAGCCCTAGGACACAAGCAAATCACCTCCTTTGTTGTTAAAATGGCCACCAAATGATCAAGGCTTCAAGGTAACTCCATGATAGAGCTAGATAACAAGTATTTTGTGGCTAGAAAAGATCAAGAAGGGGTGTTTGTTCTTCAAAAGTGGATGGCAATGGTGGTGTTTTGAGAGAGAATTGAGTTGGTTTGCATGTGTGAAATGATGGTATGAGAAATGGTTTGATGGTTTTAGCTAGTGGAAAGCTTAAAGTGTAAGCTTAACTTACACTTGTAAGTTGTGAGCTAACATGATGCCACATCCTTAGATGTGGTGTCATGTGTGCCGTCCCATGTGAGTTAGTGGGGTGGGATAATGTATTTTGTCCCACCTCACTAATTTACGGGTATTCCTCGATTCTAGTTTCCTCGATTTGCGTGCCCTCGGGTCGTTTCACGAAAAACGTTTTTATAAATTATGAATCAACGACACAAACGAATCCAATAAAAATTGTCTCATCAAAAACGGAGTTCAAAAACGTAAATACGTAATCCTAAGGTTTCCGGTTTAGTCGAAAAGGACGTTAAATTAAAATCGTAAGTCCTAATCTCTTCTCGTAAATTTGTGAGTTTATGAACCAACACAAATTAAAAACTCCAAAATAATATTCACGGATAAATTTATTTTCTGAAATGTCGGACTGTCACCAAAAACAGTGTATGTAAACATAAGCACGTAACGTTGAATCCTCCGGTTTAGACGTAGTCGACGCTACTTCAAGACGTAAATCCAAATTACTTCCCAAAAATAAGTGAGTTCATATTATAACATTAAAATAATGTTTTTAAATAATATCTGAGAATAAAATATCAATCATAAATTGACGGATTGTCACAAAAAGCCTTATGTTTATCTTATAAAAACTGTTTAACATATTTTACCATGAGCCAATATAGGTCATGAAAATACACCGTGCATGAATACTTGGAGGGGTGACCTCATCATTCAATTTAGAGGGGCTGCCTCTAATTTAATATACTGGTTTTTAGGTAGGAGGGATCAACTCCTTGTGAAGGATGCAAGACACACACCACATTCACACTGAGTAATCTGCTGAAACACATGTAACTAGGATGCACCCATACGCCCCACATGATAAATATAATAATATGGCCAAAAGCTGAAGGGACGCCACGAGCAATCACTCCGCCGTGGGGAAGTCATAACACCAGTGCCTCTAGTGTTATGGTTATGATACCTCCATAACTAGGTGAAACTGGTCATGCATGTATATGGCTATAGGTATTCTATTTAAACATAAGCAATCAAACATATAAACTTATACTATGGGAAAACAGTTGGCTGCATACGGGAATCCTAATAAGGAAAAAATGTCCATACTGAAAGGACGGGAATCCATACCTTATGTCCAGTGAACGAAGAAGACGAACGGAAGAGAGTCCTACTTCGGTATCACTAATGCTACATAAATACATACGTGTATAAGTGTATGATTACTAAATACGTAACTGGTTTTATATCATGTCTTAGCTTATTTAATACGTTCATGCCATGTTTTACTGTTTTAAGCTTTATACCGTGTTTTATCTTATATTCTGTCTATTCTGATTAAGTATTACTTGTATTTCATGTATTATTATACTTGTTGTGTAATAATAAGTAACTTTATAAAAGTAGCAGGTTTCCTAAAATAAAAAGTTTCCAAAAATAGAAAGTTACCAAAAATAGAAAGTTTCCAAAAATAGAAAGTTTCCAAAAATAGAATTACTGCTTAAAATAGATAAGTTTCTAAAAATATAAAGTTTCCATAAATAGATTAGCTGCCTTAATTTAATAAGTTTCTAAAAATAGAAAGTTTCCATAATTAGATATAAGCTGGTTAAATAAGCTAATTATATAAGCTTAAGTGTTTTCTGATTATTATTCTAAGTCATGTATTTATAAAGTATAGTTGATTAATTATTACATGTAAATTAAATAAACTATAGGTTAAAAGTATTTAATTAAATATATCATGTTCTTAATTAAATATGGTAAAATACTTAGGTTAAAACATGTATTATTAATTATTAATAATATAACATAAGTCATGTTAATTAATTAATTATAGTCATGGTTTTTAATAATTAATTAATTATAAAGTCTAGTTAAATATAAATACTTAGGTTAAAATTCATGATCTAATAATTAAATTTATAACCTAAGTCATGTTAATTAAATTAATCATGTCATGTTTTATTAATTTAATTTTTAACACATAACAATTAAAATCATAACTTTAAAATGATCTATGAACCGGACCCGTGACTAGAAACCATGAACCGGACCCGTAATCAACACCATACCCCGAACCAAGTTGGGGTTCCCCCTTGTTTGCTGCTGCCGTGGGACCACCACCACCATACCGAGACCATGAGGTCTCAGTGGTGGTTAATAAGCCAAGCCGAGACCCCCCCTTGGTCTCGGTTAGGCGTCGGCCAACACAAAAACACTCCTAAAAACCCTTGTTTGATTTACCCATGATCATTTACATGTTTTAATAATTGTTTTTAATTAGTTTTTAAAAACATCATGATTTTATATGACTTATTAAATCAAAACATAAAAGAAAAGGGTTAAAAAGGTTATACCGATTACGTGGATCGATCAAGGATGAACACACACGAATGCTTGCCCAATATTCAAGATCAAAAATCAACCGAACACCCCCTTGTGATGATGTATAACCGGCGGCCAAGGGACAAAGGAGGAACGAGGAAAACCTTTTAGGGTTTTGTTATTTTCTTGATTTTATGAAAAGTGAAACAAGTTTTTACCTTAACCCCTTGTTAGTAAAATTAAAATGGGCGTGGCCCATTCTTTTGGTGTAGCCACGGGTAGGGGGCCCCACATGGGGTAACCCGTACCTTTTCCGAATCTAAATATTTTAAGGTGTGTTCGTGTTTTATCGTGTTCGTGTTTTACGTGTTCTAATTAACTATTGATCGTGACTTAATATAAATATTCGTGTTCGTAATAAATATATATACGTAAATAATATTCTCTCGTGATTAAATTACGTTCATGATTTCATGATCGCATGTTCATGATTATAATTATTATTTGAATAATTATCGTGTGTTCATACGTAATAAATACTTATCGTGTTCTAACACGTATGTAATACTTAAAATTCCTATACGTGAACGTAAACATGCTATAAATGGAAAGTTTTAATCTAGTACGTACGATCTAAATGGTACTATTCATGGTAAAAGCATGCGGGTTTTACAACACACTTGATTCCATACAAGTAATATTTCTACAATCTCAAAGCAAACACCACAACTACATAACCCTTATGAGACGCATCACAGCAAACTACAAACTATAAATACTTCAGATCCTCCCAATAATGACAACATCAGTGCACAACACAACTTACCCTTCAGTGTTCAGAATACAGCTTCCCCATCTGATAAGGATCAGATCTCGAAACTTACAATTTAGATGTATAAGTGGGACTCACACATCAAATTCTTCTTAGTCAACTTTAATCAATGGTTTAACAATCAGTGAAAACCTTTCGATAAACCTCCGATTATTCCCAGCTTAGACCAAGGAATTAACAGATTTCCGTCGGCGTTGTTGGTACCGACCAATCCTTAATCGTTTCAATCTTGGCAAGATCTTCACGAATACCTTTGTTGTCAAACAACTGTCTTAAAAACACAATTATTTCAACTAACATTCACACATAGGAAACTTTACATACAATTTCTCCTTTTCCAACTATCCCAAAAATTATCCTCATATGTTACTTATGTTCCTCCTTTCCTCTTGGAATAATATAGAATATCGTCAATAGATACAATGACTAACTCATCCTAGCACATCTTACACAAAAGATTCACCCAGTCGATGAATATGGCAGACGCGTTCGTCAATTCCAAAAACATGACTTGCTACTTAAAGTACCCACATCAAGTACGAAAACAACTATAGGAACATCCTCCTCCATAACTCTCAGTTAATGATAACCAGGTCTTAAAGCGATCTTTGAGTACACACTGGATCCAGACAAGTTGCAAGGATCAAACAAATCATCAATCTTCGGTAATGGATACCAATTCTTGAATGTCAATTTGTTAAGCTCACGATAGTCGATACACATCCGAAGCAATCCATCCTTCTTGACAGACGATACACACTATCATCACTGTTAATAACTCGATTTTTGCCTAATTAAAAAAGATTCTTTGTCGTGTGTCTCTTCGAATTGAAAAACTTGTGTTTAATGTGTGACTCAGTTTTATTTTGGTAAAACAAAGATGTGTCGTTGTAGTGTTTAAAATAAAAGGTTCAAAACAATTAAAGTAAAGGTGCGTTAAGGTAAATCTAAGTCTAATTAAAGTAAAGGTGCAAATATTTAAAAGCAAGACTGAAATTAAAGGGCACTAAAGTAAATGACATAAACTAAAATCTATCTAAGGCAAACTTAAAACGCGACTAAAAACTTAAACTAAGGCAAGAATAAAATTTAACTAAGGCAAGTAAACTTAAAGTGCAATTAAAATAAAGGCGGGAAAAATAAAGCTTGAAAATAAAAATCAAAGACAAAAACTAATAAGAACCTGGATACAGCTCATTCGGAATAATTCTTCGTTTGGAACAATCACTCGTCCGGAATGTCACCTTCGGTTGGAATGATTCTTCTTCGCTCGGAATATTACCAAAATCCTTGATCCGGAACAAATTGATCTGAATATGTCACTTATCCAAAACAATCCTTCGTTCGGAACTTTACTGATTCGGAACTTCTCAAACTTGCCTTGATTCGGAACTTTTGATCACCCTTGATTCGGAAGATTCCGAATGAAGCCTCCTTGATTCGGAAGTTTCAGACTTCCGAATGAAGCCTTCTTGATTCGGAACTTACCCTTGATCCGGAAGTTGGTTCGGAACTTTTAAGAAGTTCCGAATGAAGCCCCTTGATTCGGAACTTTTGAGTTCCGAATGAATCTCCTTGATCCGGAACTTTTTGAGTTCCGAATGAAGTAAATTGATCAGGAACTTTCAAGTTCCGAATGAACTAATGCTTGAGTCGGACTTTCGTTCGGAAGTATTTGATTCGGAACTTTTGGAGTTCCGAATGAACACTCTTGATCCGGAACTTTGAAGTTCCGGATGAAACCCCTTGGCTCGGAACTTTGGACTTCCGAATGAACACTCCTCTCTTGCCTTGGCTCGGAACTTTTCCTGGAAACAAAGAAACAGAAACAATCTTTCCGAAGAACAGGGGATCAAAAATAAACACGATCTAATCACAAATTCAACCAAAATCAACACAACGATTTAATCAGACTATTAACGAAACAACAGTTAACATAATCAAACAATTTAAATCAATAAAACAAACAAATTTAACCACAATAATTGAAAACCCACTTGATCAAAATAAAGAACATGAACATGAACACAACATAAACATAACAAATCAAAGATTAAGAAAGGTAGATAAGAGATTGACAAGATAAAGTAAAGATTGACAATAATTAAAATGAAAACTTACTTGAAATTAAATGAATTTAAGGTGCAAGACAAGGTATTTAAATTTAACAAGAAATTAAATGACAAGGTAAGTAAATGGTGGAAGAACTAATTGTCACACTTAGCCAACAACATGAAAAGATTATCATCCTAATCTATATATAGGGGAGGATTATGAAGCTTCCTCCCCTCTTTCCTTTTCTCTTAATTGCGTCATTAGGTCCCTCCTTCCTTTAATTTTCATTAATTGCATACTTAGTCCTTTTCTTCTAATCTTCTTTAAACTTGGACTTAAGGGACTTTTGGCTTCGGGATTTCTTTGAACTCGTCTTTAAATTCTTCAATAAAATAGACTTGAATTCTTCAGCTTTTGATAAACTTCCGTCTTTTGACTTTTTCTTCGATAAATCTTCAGAATTGGTCTTGGACTTCCGTTCTTTTTGCACTCTTGACTTCTTGACTTCGTCTTTCATCTTTTTCTTCAATAAAAGTCCGTAAATGCCCGTGAATTCCCGTGTTTTCTCCACTTTTCACCTTTTCGTCCTAAATCACAACAAAAACACAAACCACGCATAATTCCGACATAAAAGACATAAAATACACGTTTTGGTCCGGTTATTATTGTAATTAAGTGGTAGAAACGATGGGTGTTTACACACCTATCAAATCCCCTACACTTGACCATTGCAATGTCCTCATGCAATGAATTAGTTACAAAGCACGTTTACACTTTTCATCATAATCAATCCATGTTGGCCTTTATTAAAGAGATAGAAAATTAAAAACATACAAAATAAAGAAATCAAAAACATACCTTGGGTTTTGGAAATGTTATGAATAATCGTCATCCTCAAGTTTTTACTTTCTCCAAACCAAGCTTAAAAACGAGATCATTGTTATTATAAGTTAGTAAACTATCACGAACTCATGTGGGCCAATTATTCACTTAGACTCCCTTATTCCTAGGTGTATCTCTTATATTTTATTATTGTCTTGAATGATCACGAGGATGCATTTTTGACTTATTTCGATAGTTATTAGGTCTGAAAATAAAGTGAACGATTTAATCAATAGTTAGCTAAAAGACAAAATCTTTTAAAACTGCTTCTCGGGACCTCATAAAGTTCATATCTTGGCATAACTCGTTTCACGATTTGAGACCTTTCTCGGACCGATAATTGGCAGCGACTTCATACTTCAAACCTTGAGAGACGTTCATGAAATAATGGTCTTCTCTTCATAATAGAATTTCTTCACTTGAAGTTTTTAGAGATTCATACTTGGACCACGACTTCTTCATTTTTCTCCAATCTTTATTTTGGACTTTGATATACAACGATCCGCCTCCTTTTATGACTTGGATCTATTTATCCTTATACCTTGTTAGGGTCTTTTCGGATACACTTCTCCATGACTTTTGGGGAGTTTTTGCTTTATGTTGTGTGTCTTGATCCTTCATATTGATTTTTGATAAATGATTCTTCACATCACTTGGGATCTTTAGCAACAAAATATAGCCCTCATACCTTGTTAGGGCCTTTCGGACTCGTCAATCTTCGCATCCCGCTTCAATAAGTTATGCCTTGGCTATGAACTCTAATCCATACCGAGCAACTTTTAAACGATCTTGGGCTAGAAGCTAAGTAACTTTTCAAATCGTACAACCTTATTTATTAGCAGATAAATTTATTAGCAAGCGATGGGAGAATAGGCTCATAATTAACTCACATAAATTCACGAAAGAATACCAAACTTATAATTGGCTCTATCATCTCTCGTTCTCCACAGTTTAAAATCTCAAGTAATGAGACTCGTGGATACTTAGCCTATTAAATCAAAGCTTTGGGTTTTCGAGTCATCTATAGGATCTTGCAAACTCTTAGACTTTTTCAAGTTTAGAAATCGCATTTTAAAGTTCCCTTGATAAACGACTCTCTAGGATCAATTATAGGAACTTGCGAAAAGTTCTTGTTCTTAACCCGTGAGAGTTAAGACTTTCGCGTTTTATAGCTCCCTATATAAAAGCCTAGCAAAACTTGACTTAAACATGTTAAGGATACTAGCTAGAGTAACTTAGATAAGTAAACTCGGGTTGAGTCAAAAGATTCATAACGTTTGAAAATTAAAACCACTTATTAAACATTTATTCTAATAAGGAAGAAAATAACTATACAAAGATAAAAACTAATAGGCCAAAATAGATCAAAAAATTTGAAAAATGTCGAAAAATTGATTTTCCGGTTAAAATGAGGACAAATACAAGGAAAAGACCACTTAACTTCGATAGAAGTCCCCCCTACACTTAAGATAAACATTGTCCTCAATGTTTAAGCATGTGGGAGTAAACTCCCCTACACTTAGGACATTGTGCACTTTGTTTAAATCTCGCTAAGGAAAAGACAACTAAAGAGATTCATATTTTAATATTGAGAAAATATAAAATAGTGAATCGAAAAGAGTTTAGGATAGAACCGGGAAAAAGTAGAACATGGAATCACGGGTCGTCAAGAATCATCAAGAGTGGATCATTGAAGCTCGAATCCCTGATTAAGAAGTGAGGAGAGGAAATAGCAAACCAAAGGGTCACCCCTACACTTATGATAAAGAAAGCGAAAAGATAGATGCATGGGTTGCCTCCCAAGAAGCGCTTGGTTTTTGTTTACCGAGTCGTGAGCCTGATTCGACATTGATCATCAATGGAAGAAGCATGAAACATATCCACCAGGATCGAAGACATAGTTTTCGTCCATCAATAAGCACAAGCTTAAGGCGAACAAGGCAAGCCAAAGAAGATTAGGCAAGGTTCCCTTAAGCAGCGATGGAGCATGGTGGAAGCAAGGGTGAAGTGGTGCAAGCATGTCTTCAAGATTTCCAAAGATTTTTCCTTTTATTTCATCAGGTGGATACTGAGATGGCTTAAAGACTTCAATACCGGGGTCGAACACCTTTTCCTTTAATGGAAAACAACACTCAGGCTCAGCAGAGTGTAAAGAAGATCCGCAAAGAAGCACAACCTCGTCCTCAAAAGAAGGACAAAGAGGTGTCAAATCATATGTGCAACGAATATTGGTGTCGACCGGTTTCTTCTCCTTTGACAGAATGTTCTTCAAATCCAAAGTAGGAACAAGACGATAATCTTCAAAGTCATAAGGAGGAGCATCACTCTCATGAGGGAAGTAAGTGTTGAGAAATTCAGAGAAATCTTCCTCAAATGAGTAATCGTCCAAAGTAGGATCGAGTGATGGCGGAGGATCTTCATCATGTGAAGAATCGCTCGAAAGAGTATCAGCCTCATCGAAATCATCGAAAGTGGGCAGCTCGGGATACTCAGAAGTACAATCAAAATCATCCGAATCTGAGCTAGAATCATAATCATCATAAGCATCGAAGACCGGTGGAGAATCATAAATGGGAGAAGCGTCCAAAGTAGAGCAAGAATCATCCACATTATCTTCAAAAAGTGGATTATCGATGGAAGAATCGAATAGAGGATTGTCATAGACGGTAAAGTCATCAAGCACATTCATATTCACTGATTCTCGGCCTCCAAAGGATTTGCCTGTAAGCTTCCCCATTTTAAAAACTTTTGAATCATCCCCGACTCGTAAGATTAACTCACCTTCGGCCACATCTACTAAAGCTCGTCCGGTTCTCAAGAATGGCCGACCAAGTATTAAAGGAATACGAGGGTCCATTTCATAATCAACTACGACAAAATCGACCGGGAAAGTAAATGTGCCAACTTTGATGAACACGTCCTCGGCTATACCAACGGGGTAAGCGAGAGTGCGGTTTGCAAGTTCAAAAGTCATCTTTGTTGGAGTGAGGTCGGGTAATGATAGTGTTTTCCAAACACTCAGTGGCATCAAATTAATACTAGCCCCGAGATCAGCAAGGGCAGTAAATTCTTCAGTTTTGTTGAACACGCAAGGCAACACGAAACGACCAGGATCTCCAAGCTTTTCTGAAAGTTCTTTAAGAATAACTGCAGAGCAGTTTTCATTTAAGCGTGTGTTGGCTTGTTCAATCAGCTTCTCCTTCTTGCTAAGCAATTCCTTGAATGCTTTGACAAATTTCGGCATGTGGCAAAGTGCTTCAACAAGGCTAATGTTGATGGTCATTTGAGATAGCATATTCACATATTTCGATACTTGACAATCATTCTTGGTTAGCTCGTTGGTCTTGCCTATGCGAGAAGGGTATGGGATTCTGGGTTGATAGGGAGACGGTGAAGGTGTAGTTGGTGAAGGTTGTGATGTTGAAGGGTCCTTCCTAGAGACATCGTCATGACGAGGCGGAGACGGTAATGGTGTACTAATACTAGGTGTAGGAGGAGTAGGGATACATGGTGGTGGAGGAGGTGTAGATGATGGTGGTGGGATAGGTGGATCGACAATGGTAATTTCACTACGCGTAGTTATAGCACTCACATTAGCTCGCGGATTGGTGACGGTGTTTGAAGGTAGAGAACTTGAAGTAGAAGGTTGAGTGGCGGGCAAGAAACTAGCCAACAGATTCTTTAATTCAGTTGTTTGAGTGCTAAAGGAGGATTGAATATTATCACGAACCTCGGTTCAAATCTCATTTCCTTGCTTCAGGATATCTCCTTTCAAATTGATTATTTGGCTCTGTAGATTCTTGATTTGCTCACCTTGAGTTCTCATGACGGCTTCAACATCGGGATTAATGGGTGGGGTTTGTTGGGGGGGGGGGGGGGTGGTTGGTAAGGGTTAGAAGCTCTTGGTGGGATTTGGTGGCTTCTATTGTAGTTGTTGGCGGAGTTTTGGTTTTGAGGAGAAAAACCGGGTGAAAGGTAATTGTTGGATCGGTAACTCAGCAGGTTTCTATCCCCTTGTTGTCTAGCTTGGTAATTTTCTGGTGAATAATTACCGTAAGCAGCATACACATTTTCCGGATTTCCTTGTGTAGAAGGACAATCGGTGTATGAGTGAGGACCGCCACATGTTTCACAAGGATTAGCAACCGCTTTAACTTGTTGTTGTTGTTGGTTTGAAGCGAGAAGCGTAATACTTTTGCTCATTTCAGCCATCATGCGGGTGAGTTCGGTCATCTCAGGGTTTGCTGAGGTGGAGGAAACATTGACTCTCGGGTTGTTCCTTGAAGAAGCAGAGGAATCCCAGTTTTTGTGGTGAGTAGTCATGTTCTCAATTAACTCTCTACACTCCTCGGGTCTCCTTTTCATGAATGTGCCACCGGTGGCTGCATTTATCGTATCACGATCTCGAAAAGTCAATCCGTTGTAGAAAGTATCGATTAAGGTCACAGGGAGCATGTTGTGGTTTGGACATCTATCGATCAAGACATTATATCTCTCCCAAGCATCAAAAAGAGATTCATCGGGATCTTGCATGAAACCGCTGATCTGATTGCGAAGGCTTGTGACCATGGATGGTGGAAAGTAGCGCGACAAAAAGCGTTGAGTCATATCATCCCAAGTGTGAATAGAATTCTTCGGGAGACGATCAAACCATTTCTCGGCATGATGCGATAAAGTATGTGGGAAGAGTTGTAGGCGAAGTACATCCATTGTGGCACCAGGCAACTTCATGCTTTGGGTGATTGTAATGAACTTGTCGAGGTGTTTGTTGGCATCATCATCAGGCAATCCTCTAAAAGGGTTTGTTTGTACTTGCTGAATCATGTGGTGCTTCAACGAAAACTCGGGAGCGTTGATTTGCATCGGCGCAATCGGTCCTCCTCGTCCAAACATGGTTGGTTGACAAAGTTCCTCCATGGTCCGAAGATTGGGCTGTGGAAGAACATTGTTGTTATTGTTATTATTATTGAGGTGCGGTGGAATGTTGTTGTTGTTAACACCTGCCATACTTAAATCTTCTTGAGGCTCGGACTCTTGATAATTAGAAGATCTAGTACGCATACACCTGAAAATGCAAAAGAAAAAGAAACCAAACGCAAAAACAATATATATACACAATAAAAATAAAATCTTTTTTGGATTTTTGAAATTTTTAATTTTTATGGTTTTTTATCAATTTTTAATTTTTATGAATTTTTGGATTTTTAAGGTAAGAAAAATAACGCTCACAAGTGAACGGATCCCAAAAAGCAACGCGGCTCTCACAAAAAACCGTTAATCTTTACGAAAAGAGCCGGCAGCGGCGCCATTTAATAACTCGGTTTTTGCCTAATTAAAAAAGATTCTTTGTCGTGTGTCTCTTCGAATTGAAAAACTTGTGTTTAATGTGTGACTCAGTTTTATTTTGGTAAAACAAAGATGTGTCGTTGTAGTGTTTAAAATAAAAGGTGCAAAACAATTAAAGTAAAGGTGCGTTAAGGTAAATCTAAGTCTAATTAAAGTAAATGTGCAAATATTTAAAAGCAAGACTGAAATTAAAGGGCACTAAAGTAAATGACGTAAACTAAAATCTATCTAAGGCAAACTTAAAACGCGACTAAAAACTTAAACTAAGGCAAGAATAAAATTTAACTAAGGCAAGTAAACTTAAAGTGCAATTAAAATAAAGGCGGGAAAAATAAAGCTTGAAAATAAAAATCAAAGACAAAAACTAATAAGAACCTGAATACAGCTCATTCGGAATAATTCGTCGTTTGGAACAATCACTCGTCCGGAATGTCACCTTCGGTTGGAATGATTCTTCTTCGCTCGGAATATTACCAAAATCCTTGATCCGGAACAAATTGATCTGAATATGTCACTTATCCAAAACAATCCTTCGTTCGGAACTTTACTGATTCAGAACTTCTCAAACTTGCCTTGATTCGGAACTTTTGATCACCCTTGATTCGGAAGATTCCGAATGAAGCCTCCTTGATTCGGAAGTTTCAGACTTCCGAATGAAGCCTTCTTGATTCGGAACTTACCCTTGATCCGGAAGTTGGTTCGGAACTTTTAAGAAGTTCCGAATGAAGCCCCTTGATTCGGAACTTTTGAGTTCCGAATGAATCTCCTTGATCCGGAACTTTTTGAGTTCCGAATGAAGTAAATTGATCCGGAACTTTCAAGTTCCGAATGAACTAATGCTTGAGTCGGACTTTCGTTCGGAAGTATTTGATTCGGAACTTTTGGAGTTCCGAATGAACACTCTTGATCCGGAACTTTGAAGTTCCGAATGAAACCCCTTGGCTCGGAACTTTGGACTTCCGAATGAACACTCCTCTCTTGCCTTGGCTCGGAATTTTTCCTGGAAACAAAGAAACAGAAACAATCTTTCCGAAGAACAGGGGATCAAAAATAAACACGATCTAATCACAAATTCAACCAAAATCAACACAACGATTTAATCAGACTATTAACAAAACAACAGTTAACATAATCAAACAATTTAAATCAATAAAACAAACAAATTTAACCACAATAATTGAAAACCCACTTGATCAAAATAAAGAACATAAACATGAACACAACATAAACATAACAAATCAAAGATTAAGAAAGGTAGATAAGAGATTGACAAGATAAAGTAAAGATTGACAATAATTAAAATGAAAACTTACTTGAAATTAAATGAATTTAAGGTGCAAGACAAGGTATTTAAATTTGACAAGAAATTAAATGACAAGGTAAGTAAATGGTGGAAGAGCTAATTGTCACACTTAGCCAACAACATGAAAAGATTATCATCCTAATCTATATATAGGGGAGGATTAGGAAGCTTCCTCCCCTCTTTCCTTTTCTCTTAATTGCGTCATTAGGTCCCTCCTTCCTTTAATCTTCATTAATTGCATACTTAGTCCTTTTCTTCTAATCTTCTTTAAACTTGGACTTATGGGACTTTTGGCTTCGGGATTTCTTTGAACTCGTCTTTAAATTCTTCAATAAAATAGACTTGAATTCTTCGGCTTTTGATAAACTTCCGTCTTTTGACTTTTTCTTCGATAAATCTTCAGAATTGGTCTTGGACTTCCGTTCTTTTTGCACTCTTGACTTCTTGACTTCGTCTTTCATCTTTTTCTTCAATAAAAGTCCGTAAATGCCCGTGAATTCCCGTGTTTTCTCCACTTTTCACCTTTTCGTCCTAAATCACAACAAAAACACAAACAACGCATAATTCCGACATAAAAGACATAAAATACACGTTTTGGTCCGGTTATTATTGTAATTAAGTGGTAGAAACGATGGGTGTTTACACACCTATCAACTGTAACAAAACTTATCTAATGCATCCCTTATCCATCGCTTCTCACAGTTGACCGAATAACTCATTCCACTCTGACAGTGCCAAATGATAAGGCATACAAATACTACTCAACAAAACGCAGAAGCAGTACACAACGAAACGCAGGAGCACTACACCAATCACTTACAACACTCAATCGAAACGAATCCCTCTTCACAAGACGGCATCAACTCTGCAAAACTTCAGGAAACCCTCAAAATACGCTCGAATCGTTAACAGATCTCCCAACTTCTCCTCAACTACCTGATCACTAATTACCTGAGCTAGGAATACATTATATCCCTCTTCTGCATACTTCCTTGTTTCCAAACAAGATACTTTTTCAAACGGAAAGTTCACTCATCACCATTCACAGTCAACACTCAGTTTCTCAGCAAAATCTAAATCAGCAGCTATCAATTTATGGTGAAGATCGGTTCAATCTCAAGCATCGGCACTATGCACAACTAACCAATTCATACCAAAAATCCACATCCAAAGATCCCAACTCTATGAGCCTCAAGTCGATACTAAACACCTACCTTCCTAAATTCAAGTAACACACTCTGAGTATAGAACAAATACTAGCAACCGTTCCATCGGTTAATTCAACATCATAGTTAATTGTCATTCTTACTAATTCTCCATTGATAAAGCAACTGAATCTTTATAGTTCTACAGTTTCTATCTGATCTGAAATCAAACAACATACTAACATAAAGATCACCAAATAAGAATATACCATTTACAACGTTCAGACCTTAAGGTTTGTCAGCATCACTCAAACATAAGTTGGAGCGGCAACATTCCTACCTTGTCAATTTCCTTTCCTTGGACAATTCCCTTGCTGGTATTCTTTCTCGCCACGGCTAAATCATATCACTACCCCAGGGGTACTAATTCCAGTAACTAATCATCTTGTCCTACACTTAGCAGCTTTATGACCAGGTTGTCCTAACTCTAGTCGCAATTGTGGAAAATTACCTACATGGTATAGAGTACAGTAACACACTTGAGATTTATCCTGTTATTTCCAGACACAGTGGCAACACGAAATTCCTCATTCCTTCCATAGTTTAAATACTGGTTTCGGTTCTGTCTTTGGTTATTTTTATTACTGTAATCCTCACAATTCTAACCTTGATTCTGGTTGAATTGAGCAGATTCCCACTGTAAAACCCGCATGCTTTTACCATGAATAGTGCCCTTAAGATCGTACGTCCTAGATTAAAACTTACCTCAGTTAGTATTGATCACATTCATGTGCTAATAATCAAGCAAGGGCATACGTGTATGACATGACAAGTATCGATTACGTACGAACTCATGATAAACAGTTAATAATATATCACGTGAACATAATTAAATCATGATCACCATTTAATATACTAACTAAAATAATTACGTAAATACTTATAATATATTTACGAGCGTTAAGTTACGATAAACGACACGTTAGAATAAGCAGAAACACTTTAAACACGAGCACGTTTAACCACGAACGAACACGAAACATCGGGACACGAGAAAGGTACGGGTACCCCATGTGGGGCCCCCATACCCACGGCTCATATACAAGAAATGGGCTTAGCCCATGGACTTTACAAGTTAAGGGGGGTAAAGAGTAAAACATGTTTTCACTTTTCATTTTACAAGAAATAAACAAAAACCCTAAAAGAGTTTTTCTCCTCTCCTTTTTGCTCTCTTTGTGCCGCCACCTATACACCACCATTGGAGGGTGTTTGTTTGATTTTGATCTTAAAAACAAGTGTTAGAATACGTGTTTGTTCATCCTTTTTCCAAGCTACATAGTGGTATACCTTTCTAACCCTTCTTTTTAATTCTTTTTAATTCTTTTAATTCTTTTAATCTTTGATTATTTCATGAACATGTTATTATTTTTCTTATTAAAACAAGGTAATTAATCATTGATCTAACATGTTTTGGTATTAATTAAAATCAAAGAATGGTTTATAAGGGTGTTTGTTTTGGCCGCCTAGCAAACAAACCCGAGGGGGGGTTTGGTTTGCTATTGCCGCCACCACCAAGACCACAATTGGTCTTGGTTGGCTCATGTGGGACCCACGGCAGCAAGGGGACATGTGTGCCCCGGGTTTGGCCCGGGGTACGGTGTCGAATTCATGCCCGATTCATGGTTCGTTGGTTAAAATCATGATCTATGTTACATGTAATTTTTATGAATCATGAACTTAGGATATAATTAATTAATAACATGAAATGTTAATTAAATCATGACTTAGGTTATTTTAATTATTAGTTTATCATGACATTAATTTAACCTAAGTATTTTATGTTATAAGTTATAATTAATTAATTATTAAAACATGCCTATAATTAATTAATTTAGACATGACTTAGGTTATATTATTATTAATAATAATACACATTTTAACCTAAGTATTTTTCATTTCATTTTAATTAATACATGTTACACTTTAATTAAAATGCTTAACCTATAGTTTAATTAAAATACATGAAATAATAATTAAACTATACACTATATCATATGACTTAAGAAATAAGCTTATAACACTTAGACTTATATGTTAGCTTATGTAATCAGCTTAATTCTAATTATGGAAACTTCCATTTATAGAAACTTAATTAAATAAGGCAACTAATCTAATTATGGAAACCTTCTATATATGGAAATCTATCTATTTCAGGCAGCTAATCTAATCATGGAAACTTTCTATATATGGAAACTTATTTAATTAAGGCAGCTGATCTATTTTTGGAAACTTTCTATTTTTAGAAACTAATCTATTTTAGGCAGTAAATTCTATTTTTGGAAACTTTCTATTTTTGGAAACTTTCTATTTTTGGAAACTTTCTATTTTTGTAAACTTTCTATTTTTGGAAACTTTCTATTTTTGGTAACTTTCTATTTTTGGAAACTTTCTATTTTTGGAAACTTTCTATTTTTGGAAACTTTCTATTTTTGGAAACCTGCTATTTTTGGAAAGTTACTTATTATTACACAGTAAGTATATTAATACATGAAACACCAGTAATACTTAATCAGATAAGTCAGAATACAAGATAAACACAGTTTAAGGCTTTAAACAGTGAACCAGGACCTAAAACATACCAAATCAGCTATAATGAGACACAGAACTCAATACGTAATCAATGAATCGATACTTATACACGTGTGTATTCATGTAGCGTTAGTGATCCAGAAGTAGGAGTCTTTCTTCCGTTCATTCACTGGACTTGAGGTACGAATTCCCGTCCTTTCAGTATGGACATTCTTTCCTTATTAGGATTTCCCCGTATGCAGCCAACTGTTTTCCCCAGCATTTGTTTTATTGTTTTGAATTGCTTATGTTTAATTAGCATAAACTATAGCCATATACAAGCATGACCAGTTTCACCTAGTTATGGAGGTACCATAACCATAGCATTGGAGGCACCGATGTTATGACTTCCCCACGGCGGAGTGATTGCTCGTGGCGTCCCTTTTTCAGTTTGGCCATATTATTATATCAGGTGGGGCGTATGGGTGCATCCTAGTTACATGTTTTATTCAGTTTATCATGGTGAATGTGGTGTGTGCCTTGCACCCTTCACAAGGAGCTGATCCCTCCTACCCAAATCAGTATATTAATTAGAGGCATCCCCTCTAATCAGCATGATGAGGTCACCCCTCCAAGTATTCATGCACATGACCTTTTCATGACCTATATGGGCTATGGTATTTATATGTTAAAACAGTTTTCACAGGATAAACATAAGGCTTTTCAAACTATAAAACCAGTTTTCTTGATACTTAACCAGTTACTCAGAACTTAGTCTTCCGATGTTATATGTTACATGCTTATTCTATTTCATGCTTTATTGTACATCCGTGCACTGAGCGTCTTGCTCAGCCGTTACTTTCCTTTCCATGTCCCAAAACGGCAGGTACCCAAGACTCGAGCATTTGGAGGACGCACATAGGATGGAAGCTGCCAGAGACTTCTTTTCCTTTTTGCCTTCATATAGTTATGCTTGTTTAGTCTTTATTCAGTTCATTTCCTTTATTTATGTTTTGGGCTTATGTTTGGGAACCGATGTTTGATTCCGGTTTTCCCTATGGTCATGTATGTTTTACTACATATCACCTTGCATGCTTTGATGACACGCCATAATCATGCGTGACATTCCATTTATCAAAATGGGGTGTTACAATTATGGTATCAGAGCCAAGGCTTCGACCTGTAGGCTCAAAAACTCGACCTGTGACTAGTGGGTAGTCACCAGGAGCTTCCTAAGCCAACGTTTGTTATTCCACGTATTGATGTTTCAGCGCGTTGTTGTTTCAACCATTACGTTTTCAGCACCTTTTTGTTTTAGCCATGACGTTTTCAGCACCTTGTTGTTTTCACCATGATGTTTTCACCAGTATCGTCTTACTAATATGGAATGAACAACCGTCATCCATACTTAGTTATGTGTCATTGTCTATGCATGATGTTCCTCGTGAACTGTGACGATGTGGACTGACCCCAGTAGTTCATAATTTTCACATAAAAATTTTTCTGTTAAGTTTTGACAATGACTTTTAATTATTATGTTTCATGCATTCATGCATTTATATCATATGTCATCTGTTACAGGAATTTTGACTAAGTAATGGTTGGTACAGGACTGGCCCTATTTAGTCGCATGTGCTTTTATCGAAACTTTTAACTTTGGGACCGACCCATAGGCGTCCCCTCGCCATGTCTTTTGTTTTGGAACCGACCCATAGGCGTTCCCTCGCACATATAAAGGTTTTATAAACTACATTACGCATTCATGCACTGTTTTTCTTGCATAAAATTTTTCTCATGATTTAAATTGGCATAAATTTTTTTTTTTCATGTCCCATCATAAGTTATTATGTTTTTATGTCAAGTATGCCTTCATACTGTCATGGTTAACTTCAGTTTCATGCTGATTATGTTATACACTTCTTCATAATAGATGGTTTCATGTTTCCTCATGATAATTCCGTCTTCATGTTGATTATGTTTCATGCCTCTTTTGTTATTTACGTTGTCCTGCAAGACATTGTTAGATTTCTCTAATCATGCTTTCATGATAGTCATGGTTGGTTTTCATTGATCATGCTGTCAGGCAAATCATCGTTGAATTTTGTGTAACCACACTTTAGCGTTTCTATATGCAACCAGAATGATGTCTATGCTAATACTGCCAGGTTATCATGATGGTTTTCCTAACCGTTTAACCGGTTTACTTTCCTTAAATCAGGACAAATGATCGAGCCCATACTGATCATTTCATGTGTATTCCATGTGTACTCCACGTACCGTATTTCATGTGTATTACATGTACCTTAATCCATGTGTATTCCACTTGCAATACTTCACGAGTATTCGCTAGTCGATTCTAAATCATCTCAGGCGTATGTTCACTTACTGATATTCTACAAGATTGTCGATGCCGCTCATAGCTTGGAGATGTCACTAAAGGTTGATGCTGCTGATGTTGGGAGACGCTAAGAGATGCTGATGCTGATGCTGTTCACAACCTGGAGATTCTAAAAGACGAAGACAAAGGCGTCGGAGCAAAGAAATTGGACGAGAAGATGCTTCACCATCAGACAATTCCCATCAATCATTGTCCTAAATTCATAGTTACACGTCACACGTCGTTCGGCTGTCATTTCAGCCATATGAGTGCAAACCAGTACCAGCCAGCCACTCAGCTAAATAGTTACATGAGTCACGGTCATGAGAATGACCGTCATGGAACCTACAGACAAGACGATAGTAACCACTACCATGACAGAAAATATCCTAGAAATCGCAACCGAGGCTCTGGTCGCGGACGTGATCAGACATACAAATGATCAGTAGTCCAACCGATCCGCCAATTCTGGCATATTAACCTAATATTTGTAGTTCTAATTGTTTCACATCTCGAGACACATGTCAAGACATCAGTCAAAGACACATGTCTCACGTATACTTTCTGAGGACACATGTCAAGATACCAGTCAAGGCATATGTCACGCTCACATTTCTCAAGACACGAGTCAAGACACATGACTCACGTCTAATTATGGAACATTTCTAAGAAATTCAGGGTACCCTCCAAGGGTATATCTATGTTGTTGTGCCATGTATTAATCAGGCCACAAGAATTTCAATACCGTTATCGGCGCATCAGTGAAAAATGTCACGTTGCCGACGTCACTTTCATTTCTTTCACCATAGTTCATATATTCATGACCATGAAGGACGCCTTTCGTATTCCCACGTATACGACGGTTTTCCTTCAGCTTAATGATGAGATCCAAGCTGCTAACGCATTTTCCTCGGACAGACACGAGATAAATTTTATCCTAATTATGTACTATGAACACCACACCATGCTATGATTCATAATTATGTACAGTAATGTTCAGGCTCCTGAATACTTTCAGCTTGATTTTCCATCAGGAAAATCTGTACAAGTTATCTATGCTTTTCAAGCACGTGCTTTATTAGCCATATTGCTAAAATTTTCTAGCTGTTAGTAACACACGACTACTAAGGTCCTTTTACGCATAACCAACGGATTATTCCAAAATTGTTCCTTATACTCCAGAAGAACCTTCAAGGAGAAGGATGGTACCATGAGATTATGTGTCGACTACCGTCGACTTAAACAAATCACCATTCATGACCGTTATTCTCCTCCACATATGGACAACATGTCCAATCAACCGTATAGTGTTAATCACTTTTCCAAGATCGAACTCACAATCATGCTGCCAACAGTGACGAGTGAAAAAGCAGGACATGTCCATGACTGCTATTCGTGCACGACTCGGTCATGCCAGATTTATGATTTTGAATTAGTCTCATCAATGCTCCAACCGCATTATGAACTTAATAAATGGAGTTTCCATGAACTCCTAAACAAATTCATCAGCGTTTTCATTGAGGATAACCTGATTTCCTCTAAGCCTAGAGAAGAACAGGAAGACCATATCTGCACTACGTTGCAAATTCTATGACAAGAGAAATTTTACCCTGGAATTCTTTCCGATATCAATTCTGTTTGATTTCAGTGACACGCTGAATCACATGGCATTCTACGGTTAATCTTACCATGACTCAGCTTATGAGTAAATAAGAGAACCCGACACTACATTAGGTGTTCTATAAAATCCTACGCTAGGAGAAGTCTAGATTCAGAGACTCAGAGTTTCGCAACCTTCCATGTATCAAGTTTCTACGAAGCAGGATACAGTTACGTTCATATCTTCATACCTGTTATACAAACAGGCTAAGATAGGACACCAACAGACGGGTATGTTTTCATCATTGAAATTGTGAATCGAAAAGGGACAAGATCTCCATGGATTTTAGTTACCAGATTTCAGCAAACTCAGAAGAAGCATGATGCTATCTGGGTTATTATCAACAGTTTGATCAAGTCTGCAGAATCCTTACATCCGTACGGATTTCAGAACCAACAGATTGAACAAACATGTTCCAGCCAAGGCTCATCCGATCACTTGGCAATCCCTCAGCTATCGGTCAGACAAAGATTCGTAATTGTACTCCTAACTTACTTTACGTCTTCATTCTAATTCTACGACTTGCTTTCGCGCTCACGTTCATGACACTATTCACGTTCATGATCGTATTTTGGCTTACGATTTTACGTTCATTTCTTTTCTCATTCTGGGAAGGTTGCAAGAACTTGTGAGACCAGACCCAAGTTTAGTATAACCCTCCATCATCAGATAGACGTTTCACTTCATATTCCACGTCTCACCTTGTAGTGTTTGGCGTTACCGCCATTATATTCTATGATCACGATATGTCTCACATGTCATGTTCATTCCACGTTCCTCATATCATGATCAAAATATGTTACATGTATCATGGATCACGATATGTTTACTCATACTACACTCGCCATATCTCCACGTAGCACGTTCAAAATTTTTCACGTATCACGTTCAAAATGTTTCACGTACTACGTTTCTTTATGTCTCGCGCATCGTTTCAAATTATCAGTTAAGTCAGATGGTCTTGCATCGTAACATTTCAGTACCCTTGCACGTTAACTCTTATTTCCTCGATCGAATTTAGGGGATCTACCTTCCGTTGATAACCAAGAATTTCTTCGTATTCCAAGTCAAGGTCAGGAGGACCAAGATTTATCATTAGTGTCAGGATCTTCTGAAGGAACCGTTCTAAGAGGGAGGCCACTTGGAAACGGACAAGTTCATCCGGACTTCTTATCCATTTTTCTCTTATCGATTAGATATGTCCTTTCAGTCACGTCACGTTCCATGTCTTTTCAAGACATGTCATGTTCCACGTTCCCTTCTACCATGTCACCTTCATTTCCGTTATTTTGCATACCTTTCCAGTTTGATTCGCGTATGTTTCGCTTTCAGTTACTTTATCTATAATTCGGGGACGAATTATTCTTTTTAGGGGGGAAGAATTGTAAAACCCGCATGCTTTTACCATGAATAGTGCCCTTAAGATCGTACGTCCTAGATTAAAACTTACCTCAGTTAGTATTGATCACATTCATGTGCTAATAATCAAGCAAGGGCATACGTGTATGACATGACAAGTATCGATTACGTACGAACTCATGATAAACAGTTAATAATATATCACGTGAACATAATTAAATCATGATCACCATTTAATATACTAACTAAAATAATTACGTAAATACTTATAATATATTTACGAGCGTTAAGTTACGATAAACGACACGTTAGAATAAGCAGAAACACTTTAAACACGAGCACGTTTAACCACGAACGAACACGAAACATCGGGACACGAGAAAGGTACGGGTACCCCATGTGGGGCCCCCATACCCACGGCTCATATACAAGAAATGGGCTTAGCCCATGGACTTTACAAGTTAAGGGGGGTAAAGAGTAAAACATGTTTTCACTTTTCATTTTACAAGAAATAAACAAAAACCCTAAAAGAGTTTTTCTCCTCTCCTTTTTGCTCTCTTTGTGCCGCCACCTATACACCACCATTGGAGGGTGTTTGTTTGATTTTGATCTTAAAAACAAGTGTTAGAATACGTGTTTGTTCATCCTTTTTCCAAGCTACATAGTGGTATACCTTTCTAACCCTTCTTTTTAATTCTTTTTAATTCTTTTAATTCTTTTAATCTTTGATTATTTCATGAACATGTTATTATTTTTCTTATTAAAACAAGGTAATTAATCATTGATCTAACATGTTTTGGTATTAATTAAAATCAAAGAATGGTTTATAAGGGTGTTTGTTTTGGCCGCCTAGCAAACAAACCCGAGGGGGGGTTTGGTTTTCTATTGCCGCCACCACCAAGACCACAATTGGTCTTGGTTGGCTCATGTGGGACCCACGGCAGCAAGGGGACACGTGTGCCCCGGGTTTGGCCCGGGGTACGGTGTCGAATTCATGCCCGATTCATGGTTCGTTGGTTAAAATCATGATCTATGTTACATGTAATTTTTATGAATCATGAACTTAGGATATAATTAATTAATAACATGAAATGTTAATTAAATCATGACTTAGGTTATTTTAATTATTAGTTTATCATGACATTAATTTAACCTAAGTATTTTATGTTATAAGTTATAATTAATTAATTATTAAAACATGCCTATAATTAATTAATTTAGACATGACTTAGGTTATATTATTATTAATAATAATACACATTTTAACCTAAGTATTTTTCATTTCATTTTAATTAATACATGTTACACTTTAATTAAAATGCTTAACCTATAGTTTAATTAAAATACATGAAATAATAATTAAACTATACACTATATCATATGACTTAAGAAATAAGCTTATAACACTTAGACTTATATGTTAGCTTATGTAATCAGCTTAATTCTAATTATGGAAACTTCCATTTATAGAAACTTAATTAAATAAGGCAACTAATCTAATTATGGAAACCTTCTATATATGGAAATCTATCTATTTCAAGCAGCTAATCTAATCATGGAAACTTTCTATATATGGAAACTTATTTAATTAAGGCAGCTGATCTATTTTTGGAAACTTTCTATTTTTAGAAACTAATCTATTTTAGGCAGTAAATTCTATTTTTGGAAACTTTCTATTTTTGGAAACTTTCTATTTTTGGAAACTTTCTATTTTTGGAAACTTTCTATTTTTGGAAACTTTCTATTTTTGGTAACTTTCTATTTTTGGAAACTTTCTATTTTTGGAAACTTTCTATTTTTGGAAACTTTCTATTTTTGGAAACCTGCTATTTTTGGAAAGTTACTTATTATTACACAGTAAGTATATTAATACATGAAACACCAGTAATACTTAATCAGATAAGTCAGAATACAAGATAAACACAGTTTAAGGCTTTAAACAGTGAACCAGGACCTAAAACATACCAAATCAGCTATAATGAGACACAGAACTCAGTACATAATCAGTGAATCGATACTTATACACGTGTGTATTCATGTAGCGTTAGTGATCCAGAAGTAGGAGTCTTTCTTCCGTTCATTCACTGGACTTGAGGTACGGATTCCCGTCCTTTCAGTATGGACATTCTTTCCTTATTAGGATTTCCCCGTATGCAGCCAACTGTTTTCCCCAGCATTTGTTTTATTGTTTTGAATTGATTATGTTTAATTAGCATAAACTATAGCCATATACAAGCATGACCAGTTTCACCTAGTTATGGAGGTACCATAACCATAGCATTGGAGGCACCGATGTTATGACTTCCCCACGGCGGAGTGATTGCTCGTGGCGTCCCTTTTTCAGTTTGGCCATATTATTATATCAGGTGGGGCGTATGGGTGCATCCTAGTTACATGTTTTATTCAGTTTATCATGGTGAATGTGGTGTGTGCCTTGCACCCTTCACAAGGAGCTGATCCCTCCTACCCAAATCAGTATATTAATTAGAGGCATCCCCTCTAATCAGCATGATGAGGTCACCCCTCCAAGTATTCATGCACGTGACCTTTTCATGACCTATATGGGCTATGGTATTTATATGTTAAAACAGTTTTCACAGGATAAACATAAGGCTTTTCAAACTATAAAACCAGTTTTCTTGATACTTAACCAGTTACTCAGAACTTAGTCTTCCGCTGTTATATGTTACATGCTTATCCTATTTCATGCTTTATTGTACATCCGTGCACTGAGCGTCTTGCTCAGCCGTTACTTTCCTTTCCATGTCCCAAAACGGCAGGTACCCAAGACTCGAGCATTTGGAGGACGCACATAGGATGGAAGCTGCCAGAGACTTCTTTTCCTTTTTGCCTTCATATAGTTATGCTTGTTTAGTCTTTATTCAGTTCATTTCCTTTATTTATGTTTTGGGCTTATGTTTGGGAACCGATGTTTGATTCCGGTTTTCCCTATGGTCATGTATGTTTTACTACATATCACCTTGCATGCTTTGATGACACGCCATAATCATGCGTGGCATTCCATTTATCAAAATGGGGTGTTACACCCACTTTCTCTTATTGTTTTCAACAATACTATCTTTCCTATCTTGCACTTTCACGTCCATTAAATCAAACGCCATCTGTACAGCTTCATCGAAAGATTCAGGTTTTAAAGAAATAATCTCACTCTTGATATCACTAGACAATCCTCTAATGTACGGCTTCCTTGCCTTACAGTCATTCACAAAAGTATCAGGACATAGCAATTATAGCTCAGAAAATTTCCTATCTTAAGCAGTAATATCATCGTTCCTCAGCACGAATTATCTCAATTCGAATTCTAACTGTCCTAGTTCCTCCTTAGGGCAAAACCTAGTAGTCAATAGTCCTTCGGTCACGGTCCATGTCTTACCATTAGCCACAACCAATCCTACAATAGTCAAAAATTGGGTTATTCCACCATCTTAGTGTACCATTCTAAAATATAGCAGCAGCAAATTTCACCTTATTAGTTTCTGAACACCCAATAATCTCAAAGTACTCTCTATCTTATCAATCCAACTATGTAATTCTAATGCACCACTAATACCACAAAACTGCGTAGAACCACACTTCCAAAAACTAACATAAGTACATTCTCTCGAACTTGCAGAATAGCAGCAACACTATCATCTGAATCATCAGCATCATCATTATTCTCAGCAGCATCATCATTATTCTTAGCAGCATCATCATTATTCTTAGCAGCATCATCATTATTCTTAATAGCATCAACTGCATCACCATTATCTCCAGCACATCTAACTCCAGCATCCTGATTCCTTGCAGCACGATCAGCTTCATGTGCTCTAGCAATAACTTGTTCGATCATAGTGTTCACAGTAGCAGTCGTGAGTTTTGGCGACATATTTCAAGACACTTAGTCATGTGGTTATCCACTAATGACAGAAATATGATTCCCCTACTCCTTCTTCCATCATCACAGAAGAAAGAAACACGATAAGTATACATATCAAGATAAAAGAAGGAATTCTTTATCAGGACATCTCATGAATACTACATGCACAAACAACACAAACTACAATGGTTCATCAACCAAAACTTAAAAGAGTTAATAAAGACACAACATAGATCATGAGGGTAATTTAGATTGCGTTGAGGATTCAACAAGGCAGTGGCAATGTCTGTCACTACAATCATCTACAAACAAACTTAAAAGATAATAAGTTCCATCACAATGCTACGACACGAGGTTTAAATAACTTCAATCACAAAAAGAAAATAAGATACAAAAAAATCCATTACGCGATTAGTTCCTTAGACAGCAGCTCCTCATCCTCCTTAACATTGTTGTCAGCTTCATCACACTTGTCTATTTCCCTTTCGCACTTCAAAGTCGAATCCCTAATATGATGGCATCTCACTCTCAAAATTCTAATACCCACTCATACACAACAGATTAATCATAAAGCAAGTCTCAGTACGACTTCCAACATTTCTATACTTCCAAGCTTGACTCAGAATTGATCTCACATGAGACTCACACTCACTTATCCTTTCAAAACTTACCTACTTCTCTTTAAACCTTTCAATTCAAACACACAAATTCATCACAATCGAACTAAGACTAGCAATCTCATCCATCTTCCAAGTCCTAACAAACTCAATTCTCCACATACCAAATACAACCTTTAAAACAACCTTTCTTTCACATCAACCTTCTAATCACACCAGTTTCAACCACATATCTATCATACATCAGCTAATCAAACATCCTCATACCCGACACAAGTCGCAAGAAATAAGTTGTAAAATCGTTGAACATCTGGTCTACTGTCCCAGACCCGCAGCAGTATATAAGGTCATTATTTAAAATTATATATATATGCATTACATAAAGAAAATTACGATAAGAAGTACTCAACGTACTTTCAACAACATCAATACATCATAAATACATCATCATAGTATTTACTTAATAAATACTCTAAAAATCATTTCAGTTTTAAGGGATACATCTAACTATAAAACAATACAAAACAAATAATCTTACCGGAGCCTTGCGGAGAAGTTGCGTGCTTTTGTAAAATATTTTTGACACCAAAGTTATAGTTTAGGACATTTTTTTCAAAAATCGACCTAATTCGCTATAACTAAAAAGCTCTTATTACCAATCTTTAACACCCCCAAATTACATTGCGCAACGGAAGTACACATTTGGGTGCTAAATACAAACATCGTTATACAAGACACATTGAACAATCTCAAAATGATACATTTGAAATATAAAAGGATATAATTTAACCATTGTCTAAAACTTTCGATCCCAAGATTTTTTTTTTTGAAATATCAGAGTGACATTTAGGTCCCCCAAAAGACTTTATCCAATCAACAAATAATTTACCAAAGTACATGACCGTACATTATTATTTTTATGACAAAAGGGAAAGAAATCTGTTTTAGACCAATCACCACAAAAACAACCCGCAATCCTTCTCCAGCAAGCTTCGCTATTTCATCAACTTCAATCACCTGAAATACATGCTTAAAATCATCAACACAACGGTTGAGCGAGTCTATAGGTTTTCCAAATCATCATTTGAACACAAGAGAAAAATCAATCAAGATCATTTAATAGAATTGCTACATATACAATCTATTAATCAGCCAATCTGGCATATAGCAATAGCTATAGAATTATATTAAGCTCATGACACCGACCCCTTAACTTAGTCACCCACGCCTAAAGTCGGCATGACTAGATGAATTCCAGTGCCCCTACTAGGGTATCAATTGCAAGTATACCACATTCTCATTCTCGTAAAATTATCCTTCCCAGAGGTTACTCAGCGTAAAGCCCAGGTCTCGGATAGGGTCGTCAGCCCAATAGTACTATTATTAGAATAAGCGGCTATTCCCAACTCACAACATCAAGTCAGAAGATAGTTAACGGCTCATGAATTTAGGAAATTTTGTAATTTAGGTACTTATACAATTCAGGTCAACAAAAGCAACAAAGGCAACATTCGGGTCCAAACAATCAATCATGACTTGTGTTCATTTTACTTTCAAATAGCATGTATCCCCCTCGCGGGTTTTAAAATCATTCAAAACAATTACTAAAGCGAGGCTATTGACTCACCTTGAGTAATAGCAGTAGCAAGATGATCTTTGACGATAGTTGATGCCCGATAAACACAAATACCGCAACCTATCAATTAAGGCGCGCCCATTAATAATAAACTCGAGTAAAATCCATACTTAATATCGTCAAACTCAAAATCATAAAATCACAACCAACCCAAAATGAAAACAATACAAGTGACCTTTTACTTCATTCTATATGTTTACTTTATTAGTTAATTCTTTCGATAAAAATCTGCCGGTACACACTAAATATACGAGCTCATTTACCCCACTTAAACACGTCAAATATTTATGATACTAATCAGAGATGTCACTTAATATATATAGAAAGACCTGTTAAAAGCCCATCAAAAGATTTTACTATTAAAGTTCCCTGCCCGACACATCTTTGAACTACAAAAACCAGACACTTTTACGTCACCGACTCATACAACCATTTTGACCATTCTAAACAATCCCGTTTACAAATCTGACACTTGAGTTTGAAAATAGACTCACAGCCCTTAGTTTAGAACAAAACATCAGAACTTGACCATTTTTACAACTCATTCTATAATCCCCGAGATTCGATCTAAATATCGACAGCAACTTCGGATTGTGTCAATACTCGTCTCCCGTTACACGAATAATCAAATCATCATAACTTCGCGCTCGTTTGGAGCTAGAAGCTCTACCTTATATCAAATCAAAGCTAAAAGAATTCTCTACAACCTTATGCTATTAGTTTAACCCTTTTCAAACAGTAAGGTACCCAAAATTGAGCTTGAACCTACTGATCTAAAACACCACTTTAAAAATCATGTTAAATCAATTTTTCAACCAATTTCAATCAATTTCATACTTCTTATATTACCCAAATATCATCACAAACAACTTAACTAACCCACAACACCCTTGAATGATCATACAAAAATTTACCCACTCAAAATTTCAAACATGCAATAATTAAAATATGTATATAACAACACTAGCAACAAGTATATAACAAGAAAATAGATCAAACCTCCATGGATCATCATCAAAAATTGAAAGTTCTTGCATGTGGTAAATTTTTACATCAAAATGATCACCATCAAATTTCTTAGATGGGATATCAATTAGTTTTTGAAGATTCAAGGTAGAAAATCAAAAACCAAAAATCAAAAACAACTTTTTAACAAAATTTTGGCATGATCATCTCTTGATCATCACCAACAACACATGCATAATCATAAATTTGACCTACCAACCTTAGAAAAATAAAACCTCATGCATGTTGCTAAAATTAGTACCAAAAGAATCCCCTTGAAAATCTAAGGATGGGTCTTGTTTTGCTTTTCAAGGATTTAAGCTCAAAATCAAATTATGATAGGGTTTTGGTGGTGAGGCGGTGACGGTATGAAGAGGAGAGGGAGAAAGAGAGATGAAGTTTTGGTGGTGGTGATGTGTGTGTGTGTGATTTTATGAATAAAAAATTATTTATATAGTGGGTGGGGGTTAGTTTTGCAAATATTGCATAGTTTTGGTCCAAAATGCAATTAAATAGTTGTAAGGGTAGAAAATGTAAATTCTTAATTTTGAAAATATTTACGAGGCTCGGGTTTTGTAAAAATACTTTTCAAAAGTTAAAACGCACTCAAAATATGATAATAATATGATCCCGGTTCGACTTAATACGAACTTAAAATAAAAACGTCAAAAATATAAATATCGAGACAACAAATGATAAAACATAAAATCTCGGGCATCCGTCGATATCGTGGTCACTAATAATCCTCGTTATTAGTAAAAAGATAAAAATAAGACCTCCAACGTCGGTTTTAAAGAAAACCATCAATCGTCATATCATTCAACTCATTAAAAATTTCAAAATTATTCGTAAAATAATATTATATAATATTAAATAATGACCACGGGTTCGGGTTATCACATCCTACCCTCCTAAAAGAGAGCGACGTCCCAGCGCTCGGCCCCTCTTATACTCACATTCCATACCTCCAGAACAAATGAGAACTCTTTTCCTTAAAGAAATCATCATGCTTCCTTCACAATTTCATATTCCACTCTTGGAATTCTTGTATCTTTACAATATAATTCTTATTATGTTTCGACCTCATAAGAACTCTTCACAGTTCTTTCTATGAAAAACAACTTATCTTCAAGTTGAATTCTTTCCTTGTTGTTCCCAAAACAAATTTCACCTTTCATAACGACACCTTATGCAATACCACGTTTCCCAATTTCAAACTCCATCAATATCTTCGAATGCCAACATAACTCTTATGATGACTCCTTGTTACTAATGAATGATCCTTAACCCATACAATCTTATCAATATTGCCAATATCACTTCTAGTTCAGTCATTCAATTCCACCTACATTTCTACAATACACCGAAAACCTAACTTACGTCCATAACTCACGATCTTTAACCTTCACAAATTGAAGTTCTTTGTGGCCTTCAAACAGTACATCCTTATTACTAGCATGACAATCATTGTCATATAAGAATTTCCAACAATTCCTAAGTCAATCACACACGCACAAGCATACCGTTCAATGTTCGAACCGTCCTTTCACTTTATCCATCAGCCCCTGTATAACACACAGTACTCAACTCAACTTTTACTTTTTCTCAAACCAGAATGTATCAATTACTTGACTTGTGAGATTCCTTCATCACTATGTCTCACTTGCTCAGCTTAGATATGTTAGGAGTGCTCAATATACCATGCCTAACTTGGCGTTACAACAAAATCCTTTCCATAAGTTTGACAAAATGTTGAAATCACTTACCTTGACATTTCTCAAATCAGACCATCAGCTTAATAAAATACCGTCGTTTTAAAAAATAAACAGTGTACTAATTTCTAGTCCTACTCATTGATGGTCAAAATCAATAACACTTTCAAAACATAGCAAACTCTCTTGAAGAGTCGATCAATCGCAGTAAGATAAAAATAACCATCATAAAATATTGATGTAACAAGAATTAATGCAAACAATATCTTTTTGTCGTTAGACGCGGGTACTCGATTATACTTCTATGTTAAGTTATATATAAAAGATTTGAGACTTACTAATTATGGAAATCTTAAAACGTTAAGACCAACGCCACTTGATTATATTGTAAAATTTGTCTTACTTTTGTTATGAAATCAACGCACACATATAAAAATTTAAGGATGCGTTTAGTTGGACTACATTTTCATTCATTTTCTATTTTTTTATTTTGTAGAAAAAGAGAAGGGATTTTCATTTTCACAAAACACTTAAAAATCTAGAAAACACGTTAGTTAGAGAAACATGTGTTTGTGTTCTCCGTTTTGTAAAACTAAAAAACATGCTCAAGTGTTCTTATTTTCTATTTCCATTATTTATATATTTTTTAGTATTATAAAATATCTTCGAAACACGAAAACATTTATCATAAACTAACCAGTTAAATAATATAACAACTAAAAAAATTTATACGAGAAAGTAAAAAATTTGTAAGTTAAAACTAGCAGGGTACCCGCGCAATGCGACGACGGGTACCTTGTGACTATATTTTGCGACAAACAAATATTACTCATGATACAAGCACACAAATCGTTTTATATGAAAAGCACAAAGACCAACCGGAAGAAGATAAAGCCGAAGATGGCGATGAAGAACTCAATCTAGCCATCATCAGCGATAAATGGGTATCGAGTAATCACAATAGAAGATGAAATCAAACCCAAGAGACGCTGGTATCGAATTGCAGCAGTGATGGTGCTTACATAAAACCCTTTTACGGTGGTTTAGAGAGAGTAGTCTGTGTGGCTTGTTTTTATAAGTTTTATGTGAGTTTACATACTATTATATTTTTCGGTTACGAAATGAGCTATTTAAATATTTTTGATGGAGTGTTATAAAAAATGGATGTTACGAATTGAGCTATTACATAGACGGTTACAAAATGTATATTGAAATAAGTATGCATTAAAATAGGTTTTATTGAGAACATTGGATAATAATTTGTATACATTTCTTATTAAGGAAATGTTAGAGGCTTAAACTTTTAAGACTTCCAATTATAGAATATGGTCTAAATCTTTTATAAAGTAGTAAGATTTAACATCAACAAAAATAAAAAGCCAGAAAGCAAAAAATTTAAAAAGTAAAATATAAAATCAACAAACATGTAAAAAATATTAGAACGACTACAATTCAACATAAAACAATAAATTCGTCTCTAAAAATATTATTACATTTTCGTCATTTTTTATACGTTTTCGTCTCATTTTTATGTTTTCGTTATTATTTTAATTTGTGGTCACCCCTTTTGCGTTTTTGTCAGAACTTTTACGTTTTGTCAGTTTTCGTCAGTATTTTTATCCTTTTTCAGCCTTTTTACGCTTTCATCAGTACTTTTGCGTTTTTGTCGGTTTCTACGTTTTTGTTTGATTTATTACGTTTTGTTAGTATTTTTTTATCCTTTTTCAGTATTTTTACATTGTCGTCAGTATTTTTGCGTTTTTGTCATTTTTACGTATTTTCTTCGATTTATTACATTTCGTCAGTATTTTTATCTTTTGTAATTTTCTTACGTTTTCGTCAGTATTTTTGCGTTTTTGTCGGTTTTTACGTTTTTCTTCGATTTATTATGTTTTTGTCAGTATTTTTATCGTTTGTCAATTTTTTTACGTTTTCGACATTATTTTTACGTTTTTCTCAGCTTTTACGTTTTCGTTCGATTTATTACGTTTTCGTCAGTTTTTTTTTACATTTTTGTTCAATTATTTTACGTTTTCGTCTGTATTTTCACGTTTTGGTCAGCATTTTCACATTTCCGTAAAAAACTAACGAAAACGTAAAAATATTGAGGAAAACGTAAAAGTACATAGGAAACTTAAAAATACTAACAAAAACGTAAGCCTATTGACGAAAACATGCAAAAATGACGAAAGCGTTAAAATACGGACAAAAACGTAAAGATATTGACTAAAACGTAGAAACTTATGAAAATGTAAAAATACTGACAAAAGCGTAAAATTACTGACTAAAACGTAAAAAAATGACGAAAACATTAAAATATTGAGAAAAGCGTAAATAAAGATGTTGACTAAAACGTAAAAAAAAACTGATAAAAATATAAAAGTACTGACAAAAGTGTAAAGATGCTGATTAAAACGTAAAAATGACAGAAACGTTAAAATACTGACAAAAGTGTAAATATACTGATTAAAACGTAAAAATGACGAAAATGTAAAAATACTAACGAAAGCGTAAAAATATTGATGAAAATGTAAAAATACTAACGAAAACGTAAAAAAATCAGACGTAAACGTGAAAATAATGACAAAAACGTAAAATATCGACGAAAATGTAAAAGCTCGAAAAAAAAATATTTCCGTTATGGTGGTGAGATGTGTTGGGGTTTGGTCGAGTGCTATTAAAAATAAGCGAAAAGATAGATCTGGTGTGTTAAATGGAAAACAAATAAAAGTTGTTTTCTTTTTTTTGTATAAAAGGGCAGATTAGGAATTTTGTGTTTTCTCAAAAAAAATTTGGAAAATAATAATTTGAACGCAATTTATATTTTTATTGTTTTTTTGGAAAATATTTTGTGAAAAACAGAGTGTTTTCCCTCTAACTAAACGCATCCTAAATGTCTTTACATCTAAATTGGTCATATCTCTACAGTAGTAATGCAGTCCATTTCAACCATACGTGTAAGTTGTAACGAGACAGTCAATCATAAACATACAGATTATTAAACCATTAATAGTAACCGCTCTATATGCATTGACATATGAGTGAAAAATATTTATTCGTCACAAAATTAATCGCTAAGTACACGTCGTCGAGTATCCTGTTAGTTTTTGAAAAATATTTTTAATTATGAATATACACATTGGATTATTTTGTATTTTTATTTTTCTTGCAAGAAAAGGGAGTAATCTTAGCCATTCATTAAATAAGATTAAATCTTATGAAAAAAAACATGGTGGAATCATTTTTGATAAAATGTCAAAATTACAATAATTCGACGGAGGGACTAAAATTGTAAATATTCTAACTGATTTTTATCAACAGTCACTAGTGAAATATCACCAGTGATAAAAATGAAATATTACCAATGTTAAAATTATTTTATCACCAATGATATTTCAATATTTTTTCACTAATGAAATATCACGAGTGATAAAATTATTTTATCACTGGTGATATTTCATTGTTTTTCACTAGCGAAATATCACTATTTGTAGAATATGAAAACCCTCATGAATATTATGTATTATTGAGTGACCATTTATAATGGTGATTACATTAAAACTCTAATGGACCCTAAACTCACAAAGCGGGCCGGGCCATATTTATCCACTAATACTCCCCCGCAGTTCGAGCGGCAAAATCGCGAAAGCTCGAACTGGAGTAGATTACAAGAAGAAGAAAAAAAAACATAACCTAACAAAACATCATCTTGACATCGACATAGCAGTCCGATTCCTCTTCTTAAATTCCAACCACACCAACACAACATGCACAAAGCCTACACTATATCCGATTTATCTTCATAAACGCTAATTGTCGATTGTGACCTTTGCACAAACATCCAACCAAATAGACAACTATGCGGATATGTGAACTTAGCACAAATCACCAACACATGAAGATGAAACAAATAAGTTTAGTTATTCTGTAAAGTTATGGAAAACTGTTAGCCCTATATTTTATATAGTCGAACAAGAATGTAATATGTCATCTTAGTCGTTATTGGTCTTGTATTGTAATAGGTTAGTCGGGAAAACCGGGCTTGGACTTTAAGCTAATATTGTATAAGTTAGGGGCGTAAGCCCAAGACAAAGCCAAGCCCGGCCCAAGTCACTTAAACCCACGGCTATTTTGATCGTGTGTTGTGTTCTTGAAGATTCGTGTGTTGTGTTCTTGATTTTTCGTGGCTATTTTGATCTATATCTCACGTCCCAAATTTTTTTTGTGTTTTTTATGGTCTATTCTTGATACAAATCATCTACATACTAGTAGTAGTGATTTGGGTATCTTGGTTTTGGTTAAAACACAAGTCTTTTGGATCAATAGTGGAGAAATCTCTTGTTTTTCATCTTTCCGAATTTCCAGCAAGTTGAACCATCGGAAAGTACAAAGGGAGTGAGGCCAAATCGCAATAACCACAAGGTTCTACTTTTCGATCTAAGGATTCCGATACCTTATTCCGACGAGACATTCCGATCGTACATTGCGATTTGGGATTCCGACGGTTTTAAGGGATTTTTGAGTCGTTACTCTGTCCAATTTGTTTTAGCTATATTGCGATCTAGACATTCCGACAGGTAGACATTCCGACAGGACAACATTCCGATAGAACCAAGATTCCGATAGAACCAACATTCCGATAAAACCAATATTCCGATAGTACATTCCGACGGGTATTCCGATAGAACATTCCGACAGACATTTCGACAGGTATTCCGATAGACATTCCGATAGGTATTCTGATGGACATTTCGACAGGTATTCCTATGGACATTCCGACATGTATTCCGATGGACATTCCGATGGATATTTTGTTTGAGTAATTTTTAGACTTAGCCACTATCTAGACTAGTTTCGGAACATAGTTTACACGAAGATTAAAAAAAAGAGTTAAAATTTTTAGGTCAAGTAAAATCAATTTTTTTCCCTACTAGTTTTTGGCTATTTCTAACTCAAATTCAAAATTTGGCGATACAAAATTTTTCGGCTTACCGTTTTGTCAGACTGAGGAATTTATTGTCGGACTGAGAAATTTTTTTTTTGAATTTTCGGAATTTCAATTTTAACCACACATCATCACAACAAATCCACTAAGATCTGCAATTCACCCACAAGTATTCACCAAGTCTAACAACAACATCAACGTTGCAACTGCTAATCAAATTCGTTTAGAACAAGGTGGCAACGGTAATCCACCTGTGCTCACTGCCGGTTGCTACGTTCAATGGAGATCTCGGTTTCTCAGATTTCTCGACGGAAAAGAAAACCGAACTGCTCTTCGTCACTGCCTTGAGAATCCACCTCCAGTTTTTGAATTCAGACCAATTACAACACAGGCAGAGGATGGTACTTCATCAACTATACGAGCTATGGAGAATTTTGACACATGTTCTGCTGAGAAAAAGAAACTCCTCCAAGCTGAAGCTGATGCTGTAAAATTCATAGTCACTGGAATTGATAACGATATCTATTCCACAGTTGATGCATGTCCTAATACTGTGGAAATGTGGAATGCAATTCATCGATTGAAGCAAGGTGAGTCGATCAATGTTCAAGATCTCGAGACTAATCTACTTTGAGAGTTTGGAAAATTCACATCTGAAGATGGTGAATCCATTGACTCATATTACTCGAGATTCTACAAAATGATGAATGAGCTTGTTAGAAATCAGTGCACCATCTCCAATCATCATGCCAATGTTCAGTTTCTACTTCAACTCAAACCGGAATGGCAAAGGTTTGTGACTTTGGTTAAACAAAGGGAAGATATCAAGACCATCTCCTATTATAAACTTTATGATATCTTAAAACAACATCAGAATGAAGTGAATGAACTAAGGGCTGAAAAGGCAGAACGATCTGCTAATTCTATTGCTTTTGTGGCTGCTACTTCAACAACACCCGTTCCCCGTCAATAACCACCTACTCATTCCTCAAAGTCATCAAGCTCATCCACCAAACCTCTAGCTGCTGCTAAACAAAAAGCAAAAGCAATTGTCCCCACTCAACCTCCAAAGTATGACACCGAGTCAGATGAAGACAGTGATGATGAACAAACTTCAAGGGACAAGAAGATTGAGGAACTCATGTCTTTACTCACCACAACTTATAAGAAGATCTACAAACCTACCAATAACAACCTCAGATCATCATCCAATGCTAGATATAAGGAAGTTGATCATGCACCTAGGTATGATCGTGGTGCTAGGTATGATAATCAGAGGATGCTGAATCAAGTTGGGGCTAGAGATACTGTAGGCACTCCGGTGGTGCAGAAGACGGGGATTCAATGATTCGACTGCAAGGGATTTGGGCACATGGCTAGGGAATGCAAGAAGCCAAAACGGGTTAAGGATTCGGGATATCACAAGGAAAAGATGCTGCAAGTAGGGATTCCACTCACAGCAGATGAAGTTGACTGGCGTGATGACACTGATGATGAAGCCGATGATCAAGAATTGGAGGCACATTATGTATACATGGCAAAGATTCAAGAAGTGGTCCCAGAGACTGCTGATGCTTCTGGACCCATCTATGATTCTGAGCCACTTGAAAAGGTACCATCACATGATAACTATAATGTGTTTGCTAATGAACGACGGCATCCTCAGCAACCCGAAAGCATCAATGACACATATGTAATGGACACGGAGGATAGCAATATCTCTACGGATTCACAGCATATGTGTAATGATGACAGAAATGCTACTCAGGATACAGACTCGGAAGAGGACCGTGATTTGCTTGCGTCGATTATTGATTCTTTAAAACGTGAAATTAATGAAAACAAAGAGGCTAATAAACGTCTAAAGCAAGCAAACACATCCTTATCCGAGGAGATAGACAGGCTTAAAGAGTGTGATTATGTAAAAGAAGCTGATCGACGGGTTGCGATAGCTAATGGTTTGGTATATGAACGTAAGGTGCTCAATGAACAATATTGTTCTGAAGTAACACACGAAATTCATATGTCAAAACAAAAGATATTGGACCTTGAAGAACAACTACTGCTACATAAACTCCAAATTACTAAATTAGAGTCGGTTAACAAAGAACAAACTGAGCTTTATAAAACTCGTGAAGAAAAGGATATTGAAAAAATTCTTGCTTTGGAAAAGAGAGTCGACACGTTAAACAACATTGTTTACAAAACGGGTCAGTCTATTCAAACTATGAATATGCTCAATAGAAATATGAAAACGAGTTTTGTCAAGCCTGAATATCTCAAGAAAGTTCAAAGTACCAAGCCTGCTCTTTATGATATCGGTTGTTATGTCGATAATCTTGCTCATATGCTTTCTCCAGACTGCGACGAAATCATTCGTCATCAAGAAGAAAGTCGATCAAACTTAAGTGATTTAATAAACCTTTATGATTCTGATAATTATATTAAGTTTGTTCCTCAAAAAGAACTTTCCAAAGAACAAAATATGTATAATAGTGTTCCACAACCAAGTGATGAACCCCAAAAGAAAGTTTCTTTAAAAAGGAGTTTCAAAAAGCAATCAATTTTGTTAGAAAAACAAATTTCGGATGAAAAACGTAAATGGGATGAGAAAAGCAAAAGTGTTCAGCAATTTGAGTTTATAAAACAAGGGGTTTTAAATTTGTACAAAGGTGTCGTCGACTATGAAAAAGTTTCTAGGGATACCATTTGGAATATTAAACCTAACCCACAAGTAGAAGTCGTCATTCAACAATGCATTGTTCCAACCATTGATGATCTTCCAAAAAATGTGGAAATGTTTTATAATGCTCTCACTGAGGAAATGTTAACTGATTTAAGTTATGTCAAATCTCTTGAAGATGAAGTTGATTTTCTTCAAATTAAATTAAAGACACGAGAACATCAACTTTCTAACGAAATTGATCGACTTTCTAAGGAATACTTTTATGCTGACCATATGAATGCTATACTTGGTGTGTATACCGATCTTGATCAATATTGTCATGTAGCATGTCTAGTGTCAGAATCGGACGAGAAATGTCGCAATCTTGAAGTAGAGCTTTCGAAACAAATTCAGTCATATAACAAACTTTCGAAAAGTTTTTCCCAACTTGAGAAACACTCCATTTCTCTTGAACTTTCTTTACAAAAAGGTGAAAAATCTTGTAATCATAAAAAATGTCAAGAAATGGCAGCTTCTTCGTTTCGACAATTAAATGAAAAAGGTTTCGAAATAAATGACTTGAAAGCTCAGCTACAAGAAAGGGACATTGCCATCAGTGAGTTACAAAAACTCATTGAGAAAATGAAAGGAAAGTCGGATTTGGGTAAACCATCCGCTGTTCGTCAACCGAATGCGGTTAAATGCCCTAAATCATCTATTTTGGGCAAACCCCCACAAACTTTGCCTAAGCTAGGAACTGATAAGAGCACAAATGTGATAGCACCTGGAATGTATAAGATGAACACTAGATCCACTCAAACTGGAACAACGCGGTTACCTTAGAATACTAGGAAAACAAATCAACGCGTGTCTTCTTCTACAGGAGTAACTCCCACTACTAGCGTTAGCGGACCACAGCTTAAGAGCACTAGAATTAAAGATAGAGTCATGCCTAACAATAGTCAAGGAAAGAAGAAGGAAGTAGAAGATCACCATAGGAATTTTAAGTTTTCTAAGAATAAAACGTCTGTAACTGCTTGTAATGACAGTTTAAATGCTAAGACCTCGAATGTTGAAGTTGTTTGTGTTGAATGTGGAAAATGTGTTCGTACTTTCAATCATGATGCTTGTGCTCTTAATCATAATGGCGTGATTACTAGAACTAGGAAGCCTATTCTTGTGCCCACTAGTACTAGAGAACCCACAAGAACTTTGAACCAATCCACTGATCAACCACTTAAGAAACTAAGTGCGTTAGACTCCACTACTCTACGTAAACAAAACAGATTAAAGAAGCTATATGAGAACATGATTAGGACATGTACACGGGGGTATTCAAGATTTACACCACCCGGATACAAATGGGTACCTAAGTTAACCACTTTAGTAATTGGGTCTAGGAATATCAGCTTGCCTGTAGACTTTGCATCTAGGCCTACTACTATTTTGGAACCTGTTTCTATCAAGGGATCCCATTTGTCAAATGCTACATTGTCTTCTAATTATTCTGCAGCTCGTCGAAATCATCCTATTCATAATGGACTCCGGGTGCACAAAGCAAATGAAGGGCAATCTCAAGCTTCTCATTAACTTCATGGAGAAGTTTCTGGGTACGGTGCGGTTTGAAAATGATCAGTTTGCACCGATACTTGGATATGGCGATTTGGTTCAAGGAAATCTCACTATCAAACGGGTTTATTACGTCGAGGGACTGAATCACAATTTATTCTCGGTTGGTCAATTTTGTGATGCGGATTTGGAAGTGGCTTTTCAGAAATCTACTTGTTATGTTAGAGACTACGATGGGAATGACCTTCTTACAGGTTCTCGTGGTTCTGATCTCTACACAGTAACTCTTCAAGACACATATTCAACAAATCCAATTTGCTTAATGGCTAAAGCTTCATCCTCTCAAGCATGGTTATGGCATCAACGATTGTCACATCTCAACTTTGACACCATCAACTTGCTTTCGAAAAATGATATTGTGACCGGCCTTCCTAAGTTAAAATTCGTCAAAGACCATCTTTGTTCTTCTTGTGAGTTGGGGAAAGCAAAACGGAAGTCTTTCAAAACAAAGACTACCCCAAGCTCAAAAGGACGATTGGAACTTCTACACATGGATTTATGTGTTCCCATGCGTGTAGAGAGTATTAACGGGAAAAAGTATATTCTCATGATTGTTGATGATTACTCTAGATACACATGGACTTTCTTCTTAAGGTCCAAAGATGAAACGCCAGAGGTTCTCAAAAACTTTCTCAATATGATACAACGCAATCTTCAAGCTCAAGTCTTAACCGTAAGAACGGATAGGGGTACTGAATTTTTAAATAAGAACTTACAATCTTACTTTCAAGAAGAAGGCATCGAACATCAAACGTCTATTGCTCGAATTCCTGAACAAAACGGCGTTGTCGAAAGGCGGAACCGTACTTTGGTTGAGGCTGCTCGAACAATGCTTTCTGCTTCAAAATTACCGCTATTCTTCTGGGCTGAAGCAATTGCAACTGCCTGTTATACTCAAAATCGTTCTCTCGTCATCCCTAGACATGAAAAGACACCTTACCACATCATCAATGGCAGGAAACCTACTGTCAAATTCTTTCACGTATTTGGATCTTTATGCTACATTCTTAAAGACGGTGAGAATCTCGACAAGATGAAAGAAAAAGGTGTTGCATGTATTTTTGTGGGGTATGCTACATTGTCGAAAGGATATCGAGTTTACAACAAGAAAACAAAGATTATTTTTGAAACAATTCATGTGAACTTTGACGAATTTCCACAAATGGTACTTGATCACAACAGCTCAAGTCCCGCTCCTCCATGTCCAGCAATGGCACCTACACAAAACAGTGTACGTCTCGTGCAAGAATGTCAAGAAATTACTCCTACAGCAGACTCGACGGATACAACACAAATGAATGAGTTGGTTGATCTATATGATCCAATGTTTGAAGAATATTACGATGGAAACAATCAAGTTGTGTCAAAGCCTTCCGCTGTCAATACTCCTGATGAACCCGAACCAAGTTCACAAGACACAACTGCCTCTACTTCAGCAACCGTTGCTCAAGAGAATATTCCATTGGATACTCAACAAACTCAAGAAACAATCACACAACCAACATCACCAACCGTCAATGCTGAAGGAGGAAACAACAATCAAGCAGTCGATGCACAACCTGACGAAGAAGAATTTATCAATCCGTTCGGTACACCGGTACACGAAGTCGGAGAGTATTCTACTCAACATGTTGATCCGTCCAACATGCATACATTCTACCAACCATATCCATCCACTCACCATTGGACACGTGATCATCCATTGGTGCAAGTCATTGGAAATCCTTCACAACTGGTTCGAACACGCAGACAACTCGAAACCGATGGCGATGTGTGTATGTATGCACTCACCGTGAGTTCAATTGTACCTACAAACATCAAACAAGCCATGACTGATCATGCGTGGATTCAATCAATGCAAGATGAAATTCATCAGTTTGAACGCCTAAATGTTTAGGAACTTGTTGACCGACCCTATGGAATGTCAATTTTAGATTTCAAATGGATCTGGAAAAACAACTAGGATGAAGAACAAACAATCATCAAAAACAAATCTCTTCTTGTGGTTAAGGGATACCGTCAACAAGAAGGCATAGACTACGATGAATCATTCGCTCCAGTCGCTCGTTTGGAAGCAGTCAGGATATTCCTTGCTTATGCTGCACATAAGGGCTTCACGGTTTTTCAGATGGACGTTAAAACTGCTTTTCTTAACGGTCATTTGAAGGAAGAAGTGTATGTGAATCAACCGGAAGTATTCATCGATCCTCATCATCCTGACAAAGTCTATCGTCTCAAGAAGGCTGTATATGGACTTAAACAAGCTCCAAGGGCATGGTACGAAGAACTTTCAAACTTCTTGGTGTCCAAAGGATTCTCCAAAGGTTCTATTGATCCTACTCTCTTTATTAATAAATATGGGGATGACATACTGCTGGTGCAAGTTTATGTTGATGACATTATTTTTGGTTCTACGAACCCAAAACTTTCAAAACGTTTGGAAAAATTAATGCACAGCAGATTTGAAATGTCAATGATGGGGGAGCTAAAATTCTTTTTAGGCCTCCAGATTCATCAATCCCCACGTGGTATCTTCATAAACCAAGCTAAGTATGCTCAAGAGATACATAAAAAGCATGGTATGACCTCATGTGCTCGCGTTGGTACACCTTTGTCGACCACATCCCTAGACGCTGACTTGTACTCATATCCCGTAGATCAAACACGATATCGCAGTATGATCGGGTCACTTATGTACCTTACAGCCAGCAGGCCTGATATTCATCATGCCACATGCTATTGTGCACGATTTCAAGCCAGACCTACTCAAAAGCACCTCAAAGAGATTAAGCGGATCTTTCGGTACCTTAAGAATACCATTCACATGGGACTCTGGTATCCAAAGGGAACCGGTTTTCATCTAACAGCTTTTTCAGATTCTGATCACGCATGTTGCCTTGATAGTCGAAAAAGCACTTCTGGTAGCGTACAAAAATAATCAGTATAGCGCACTGATAGGTGTGAAAACACCCATCCTTTTACCACTTAATTATAATAAAAATCAAGCCAAAACGTGTATTTTATGTCGTAAATGTCGGGATAATGCGTGGTTTGTGTTTTTGTTGTGATTTAGGACCAAAATGTGAAAAGGGAAGAAAACACGGGCTTTCACAGGCTTTTATCGAAGAAAAAGACAAAAGACGAAGTCAAGAGATCAAGAGTGCAAAAAGAACGGAAGTCCAAGACCTATTCTGAAGATTTATCGAAGAACAAGTCTAAAGACGGAAGTTTAATAAAGCCGAAGAACTCAAGTCTTATTAATGAAGAACTTTCAAGACGAGTTTAATTAATCCCGAGACAACGTCGAAAAAGTCGAAGAATTAAGATGACGAAAAGACGGAAAGAAAGAAAGAAATATAGAACGAAGGAAGCAACACATGCTTCCCTTCTCCCTATATATAGTTCACTTCCACCTCATTTCACACTTGTTAGCTAATGTGACAATTAGTCTTTCCACCATTTTTTTACTTGCACAACTTTATTTTTCATGTCATTTTAATTAATTGTCTTGCACTTTAATTCCTTTAATTCAAGTAAGTGTTTTTAATTTTGTTGTTGAATCTTTACCTTTAATCAAGCTTTTCTTTATCTTTCTCATCCTACTTTTCTTGTTTTTGGTTTATCTCAATTTCGGATTAAGCAAGATATTGCTTAATCTCTTTGCTTATTTGATTAAAAAGTTCACCTTTTTTACTTTTATCTAAGTTTTTGTATGAGATAAGCTATAAGTTTGACAATCTTATTGGCTTATTTTGCATTTAGCTTATTTACTTTTTAGTTTTCTTAAAAAAGTTTAGTCTTTTTAAAGTTTGCTTATTTCTTATTTTGAAAGTTTTCAAATTTATGCTTATTGATCTTTTAATGTTTGATTTTTATAGCTTAAAGTGTTTTAGTGCTTATTGTGTTAATTTTCTTATTTTTGATTAAGTGCTTTTTAGTTAATTTTTATGAAATGTGGTTTTTAAATATTTTTTATTATTTAGTATTTTTAAAAGTTTTTAAATTTTGGTCTATTAGCTTTTTCTTAAATTTGATTTGGTTAAGTTTTTAGATAAGTGCTTATTTGGTATTTGCTTATTGTATGCCATCGTAATGCTTAAGGGTTTTACAAGTACGATCCTGTAAGTGTGATCGCATAAACCCCGAGGGTTTCTACTTGCGATCCATTACTGCGATCCATAGTACGATCGTCACCACGATCACACTCCATAATCCTCACCACGATCACTTGTTGCGATCGTGGGTGCGATCCGTGGGTGCGATCCGTGGGTGCGATCCGTGGCTACGATCCTTGGTACGATCCTTGGCTACGATGCATAAGTACGATGCATGAGTACGATGGAATCAAATGGAATTTTCATTACAAGTGCGATGGAATCAAATGGAATTTTCATTACAAGTGCGATGGATTTGTCATGCATGCATGCATGCTCAATGCATGGCGCCATTTTCACCTAGTAGGCTGGCTGCTTCCAGCAGCTAGCCTACTAGCTTGTTTATTTAATAGTATTGTTTCGTAATTGTTTAGTTTTATCTGAAAGATGTTCCGATTTTATTTTTGAAAGTTACGTATTTTTAGTTGAATTTTTCGTCGATTTTTAGTATTAATATTTTTTCGTAAAGTTTAAGTTTTATCTTTTATTTAGTACCCGCTTTAGGTTTTGCCTCGTTTAGCTTTAAAGTACCATTTTAGTTTTATTCTCTCCTTTTTCATTTAGTAAACTTTATTTTCTAGTCGATACTTAATTTCGTCTTTTAGTTTAATTTGTATTAATTGTTTCGCTTTAAATTCACGTTTTATTATTTGTTTTAATATTCGTTTTAATATCGTTTTAATTTTTAGTTTTTAATATTCTCCTTGTTTTACTTTTATTATTTGTACTTGTCTTTAGTTTGTTTTTAAATACTTTTCGCATTTAATTTTTAATTAGTTATAGATAATCAACTTCCCTCTTTCTTAACCAAAAACAACTGAGTCGCACATTGAACCGGAAATCAATTCGTTAAGACACCGAGAAAACGAACTTTTTCAACTAGCAAATCCAAATTTCAAATGGCGTCGCTGCCGGCTCTTTTCGTGAAGATTAACTGTTTTTTGTGAGAGACGCGTTGGCTTTTGGGATCCATTCACTTGTGAACGTTATTTTTCGTGTCAAAATTTTTCAAAAATCCCAAAAACATTTGAAAAATCATAAAAAGCATCTCTTTTTCAAAGTCTTGCACCAAAAATATTCCTCTTTATCCTCTATCATGTTTAATTCTTTTCTCTACCCCTCTTATTTTTAATTCTTCATGGATTCGTCTTGCGTACGGTGTGGGAGACCATGGCTTGGTTTTCCAATATGTCCATGGTGTACTTGTGCGAGGTGTGGTTCTGATATCGACAATACATAATTTGGATTTTGTCCATTTTGCAATTCAAGAAATTCGTACTTCTCCTCTTACAATACTTTCTCACCCTCTCCCGTCTATGACGATCCTTATCCTCAAAATGCACCGGACTTCTCTCCATATCCGTGTTGCAATAACTGTGGGGGCCCTCGCGATACTTCTTATTGTCAGCCGATGAATTATTATGAGCCAAATCAGTGTTCTAATTCTTCTCAACCGATGAATTATTATGAACCACAACCGTGCTATAATTCCGGTTTTCAAAATTTTGAGCCCCCACCGCATTCCCTCGATCATCAACTCTCTTTTGCAGATCCTGCTGAGCTAATTGCCAATATTTCTTACAGCTTTCAAAGATTTCAAACAGCTTTCAATAAATACAAAGAAAAGTATGAAGAGGATCAACGACAAGAGAAAGTAGCTAATATTAGTGCTTACACCCCTCCTCTTGTGCGTCCATACTACTATTATGATGATGACGAGGATGATATCTATGATCTCAACCCATCTTCTGAGATTACTACTCCTATTCTTGATATCCCTAATGCATCTAAGGATAGTGATACTTCGAGTGAGATTAGTGATTTTGGTCTTGAAAAATTCTTTGATGAGGTTTGTGATGTACCGACTTTTGCGGAGCTTAAGGATGAGGTCGCTTTTAATAATGATTTCCAATTCGAGCCCGAGATTGAGGAAATCATCGAACGAGAGCTAGCTCTTTTACCTCCACTTCCTCCTACAAGCGAGGTCGATTTTTCCAACATCGAGGCCGAACTTGATGAGTTGGAACGTCTTATTTTTTTATAATAATGACGAACCAACTCACTTGACCAATCATCCAATTCTCGAGGAGTTACCTAATCAACACTCCTCAAATGAGAATTACGTTTGCCACATTCGTGCGGATTTAACTTATCAACAATCCCCACAAATGAATGATGGTTTCGTACTTGATCGTGATCTTTTCGAGCGAGTTTCTGAAATCCTCAATGATGGGAACGACAAACCTTGGTTTGACGCGCCTATCTATGATGAAGAAATCGAAGAGATTAACGTTCATGAGGATGAGTGCTTTGACCCGGGGGTGCCATTGATTATTTTTTGATTGATGACCTTACGGCTTTACCGCTTTCTGAGCATCAATTGTCTTTGGGGGATGACAATTTGCTTACTTTACCCACCCCACCTCCCGTGGATCATGACCTCACATACTTCTCGTATGTTGAGCGGACTTTTCTACCTTTTAAGACTTACCCTCCGGCCTCTTCTATATTATTTTCCTCCGGGAACGAGGACAAGGTCTTTGATCCTGATATTACATTCGAGGCTTCCCCATGGACCATTTAATTCGGGGACGAGTCAGGCTCGTGACTCGGCTAACAAAAACAAGCGCTTTTTGGGAGGCAACCAAATTATCTATCTATCTTTATCTGTTTTTATAATAAGTGTAGGGGGAGACCCTTGTATGTGTTTGTTGTCTTCTTTCTTATCATGTGCAGGGATTCGAGCTTTCAAAGATCCATTCTTGATGACTTTTGACGAACCGTGATTCCATGTTCCCATCTTCCCGGTTCTATCCTATACTCTTTTGATTCTCTATTTTATATTTATTCAATATTAAAATAGGAATCACTTTAGTTGTCCTTTCCTTAGCAAGATTTAAACAAAGTGCACAATATCCTAAGTGTAGGGGAGTTTACTCCCACATGCTTAAACATTGAGGACAATGTTTATATTAAGTGTAGGGGGACTTCTATCGAAGTTAAGTGGTCTTTTCCTTGCATTTGCCCTCATTTTAACCGGAAAATTTGATTTTTCGACATTTTTCAAAATTTTTACTCTATTTTGGCCTTGTAGTTTTCCTTTGCTATCGTTATTTACTTTCTTTGCTAGAATAAATTTTCAATAAAGTGGTTTTAAATTTTTCAAAGTCGTGAATATTTTGACTCAACCCGAGTTTACTTATGTAAGTTTACTCTAGCTAGTATCCTTAACGTGTTTAAGTCAAGTTTTGCTAGGCTTTTATATAGGGAGCTTTAAAACGCGAAAGTCTTAACTCTCACAGGTTAAGAACAAGAACTTTTCGCAAGTTCCTATAATTGATCCTAGAGAGTTGTTTATCAAGGGAACTTTAAAATGCGATTTCTAAACTTGAAAAAGTCTAAGAATTTTCAAGATCCTATAGATGACTCGAAAACCCAAAACTTTGATTTAATAGGCTAAGCATCCACGAGTCTCATTCCTTGGGATTTTAAACTGTGGAGGACGAGAGATGATAGATTCAATTATAAGTTTGGTATTCTTTCGTGAATTTATGTGAGTTAATTATGAGCCTATTCTCCCATCGCTTGTTAATAAATTTATCTGCAATAAATAAGGTTGTACGATTTGAAAAGTTACTTAGCTTCTAGCCCAAGATCGTTTAAAAGTTACACGGTATTAATTAGAGTTCATAGCCAAGGCATAACTTATTGAAGCGGGATGCGAAGATTGGCGAGTCCGAAAAGGCCCTAACAAGGCATGAGGGGCTACATTTTGTTGCTAAATATCCAAAAGTGATGTGAAGAATCATTTATCGAAAATCAATATGAAGGATCGAGACACACGACGAAAAGCAAATACTCCCGTAAAGATCATGGAGAAGTCTATCCAAAAAGGCCCTAACAAGGTATGAGGATAAATAGATCCAAGTCCTAAAAGGAGGCGGATCGTTGTATATCAAAGTCCAAAATAAAGATTGGAGAAAAATGAAGAAGTCGTGGTCCAAGTATGAAGAATCTCTCAAAACTTCAAGTAAAGAAATTCCTATTATGAAGAGAAGACCATAATTTCAAGAACGTCTCTCAAGATTTGAAGCATGAAGTCGCTGCCAAATATCGGTCCGAGAAAGGTCTCAAATCGTGAAGCAAGTTATGCCAAGATATGAACTTTATGAGGTCCCGAGAAGCATTTTTAAAAGATTTTGTCCTTTAGCTAACTATTGATTAAACCGTCCTACTTTATTTTCAGCCTAAATAACTATCGAAATAAGTCAACAATGCATCCTCGTGATCATTCATGACAAAATTAAAATATAAGAGATACACCTAGGAATAAGGGAGTCTAAGTGAATAATTGGGCCACATGAGTTCGTGTTAGTTTGCTAACTTATAATAACAAAGATCTCGTTTTTAAGCTTGGTATGGGGAACGTGAAACTTGAGGATGATGAATACTCATGACGGCCAAAACCCCAATGTAAGTCTTTGATTTCTTTACGTGTTTTGTATATATTTTCTATCTATTTAATAAAGGCCAAGGTGGATTGATTACGATGGAAAATGTAAAACTTGCTTTGTAACTAATGCATTGCATGAGGACATTACAATGGTCAAGTGTAGGGGATTTGATAGGTGTGAAAACACCCATCCTTTTACCACTTAATTATAATAAAAACCAAGCCAAAACGTGTATTTTATGTCGTAAATGTCGGAATTATGCGTCATTTGTGTTTTTGTTGTGATTTAGGACCAAAATGTGAAAAGGAAAGAAAACACGGGCTTTCACGGGCTTTTATCGAAGAAAAAGACAAAAGACGAAGTCAAGAGATCAAGAGTGCAAAAAGAACGGAAGTCCAAGACCTATTCTGAAGATTTATCGAAGAACAAGTCTAAAGACGGAAGTTTAATAAAGCCGAAGAACTCAAGTCTTATTAATGAAGAATTTCAAGACGAGTTTAATTAATCCCGAGACAACGTCGAAAAAGTCGAAGAATTAAGATGACGAAAAGACAGAAAGAAAGAAAGAAAGATAGAAAGAAGGAAGCAACACATGCTTCCCTTCTCCCTATATATAGTTCACTTCCACCTCATTTCACACTTGTTAGCTAATGTGACAATTAGTCTTTCCACCATTTTTTTACTTGCACAACTTTATTTTTCATGTCATTTTAATTAATTGTCTTGCACTTTAATTCCTTTAATTCAAGTAAGTGTTTTTAATTTTGTTGTTGAATCTTTACCTTTAATCAAGCTTTTCTTTATCTTTCTCATCCTACTTTTCTTGTTTTTGGTTTATCTCAATTTCGGATTAAGCAAGATATTGCTTAATCTCTTTGCTTATTTGATTAAAAAGTTCACCTTTTTACTTTTATCTAAGTTTTTGTATGAGATAAGCTATAACTTTGACAATCTTATTGGCTTATTTTGCATTTAGCTTATTTACTTTTTAGTTTTCTTAAAAAAGTTTAGTCTTTTTAAAGTTTGCTTATTTCTTATTTTGAAAGTTTTCAAATTTATGCTTATTGATCTTTTAATGTTTGATTTTTATAGCTTAAAGTGTTTTAGTGCTTATTGTGTTAATTTTCTTATTTTTGATTAAGTGCTTTTTAGTTAATTTTTATGAAAAGTGGTTTTTAAATATTTTTATTATTTAGTATTTTTAAAAGTTTTTAAATTTTGGTCTATTAGCTTTTTCTTAAATTTGATTTGGTTAAGTTTTTAGATAAGTGCTTATTTGGTATTTGCTTATTGTATGCCATCGTAATGCTTAAGGGTTTTACAAGTACGATCCTGTAAGTGTGATCGCATAAACCCCGAGGGTTTCTACTTGCGATCCATTACTGCGATCCATAGTACGATCGTCACCACGATCACACTCCATAATCCTCACCACGATCACTTGTTGCGATCGTGGGTGCGATCCGTGGGTGCGATCCGTGGCTACAAACCTTGGTACGATCCTTGGCTACGATGCATAAGTACGATGCATGAGTACGATGGAATCAAATGGAATTTTCATTACAAGTGCGATGGAATCAAATGGAATTTTCATTACAAGTGCGATGGATTTGTCATGCATGCATGCATGCTCAATGTATGGCGCCATTTTCACCTAGTAGGCTGGCTGCTTCCAGCAGCTAGCCTACTAGCTTGTTTATTTAATAGTATTGTTTCGTAATTGTTTAGTTTTATCTGAAAGTTGGGGCATACAAGACGATTTTAGTTGATTAACTGAATTTTTCTTGTTTTTATTCGTTAATTAACTGATTTGTTTTGTCAAATTTGGGGCATACAAGACGAAATTAGTTAGTTGGATTCATTCCATTTGGTGTTGGTGCTAGTCCGTTAAGATGAAAAAAAAAAGTAAAGTTTTTTTATGTTTGGTATAGCTTTGGTGCATACTTGAGCTAAAATGTAAACATGAAACTTGGATTATTAAATTGATACCTGATGGTCATGATGATCACTTTATTCGCACATCCAAACACCCCCTTTAATATATAAACATTGATAAGAAGCACCAAAATAGCGCATTTTTGTTTATCTACAAACTAAATTCTAAGATGATCAATTCAGTTGCGAAAAAATCTAATAGGCCAATCACAATAGACATTGTTGGCTTTAAGGGTGTTTGTCGTTACATTCTAAAGCGACCAAGTGATATGAACCAATAACAATCAGATAGTAAATAGTACCAAAGAATGCCAGAAAGGGAGATCTAGTTATCTGCCACTTAAAACAACCATATAATGTACTGTAATTACTTATCATACACTAGAAACTAATAATCCACAACTCGTGAATACAAACAATCAGATAACCACATTCAAAACACAATACCAACACACATAACAAAAATCCAAACTTTACATTCTGAACGCGGTTTAGTGAAGCGACTTCATTTAATTAGTACGAAAATAATCTACTCCTAGATAATCATAAGATCACTTTCAATACATTCAAACACTAGAAACTAATCATCTGCAACTCCTAAACGCAATAATCAGATTACCACTTTGGAAACACAGAACAACCCACATTATAAAAAACATCCATACTTTTACACACGCACAAATAGTGGGTGTTTGGCATTGTTTATCTGTTTCTGCTTATCTGTTTTTTAAAGTAGAAAAATCAATTTTGTTATCCGAACACTTTCTGCTTTCGGCTTATTTTTTAGCTCAAAAGCAGTTTTTCATAACCATTTAACGAGTTGCTTATTAACTACGTACTTGGTACTAAACTAGAATTAGCTTTTACTATCACATTTCATACAAAATCTTTTACCACATTTCATACAAAATCTTTAATAAATGCATATGATCGAACATTGTTATCCTATTAACTACGTACTTAGTACTAAACTAGAATTGGCTTTTACTATCACATTTTCAGATATACTAAACAATCACAGTAGGTTTGGTCATTTGTCAAAACATGTAGCAACCAATTGATCAATGATCACTTGAAATATGTAGCAATCAATTGATAAGTGATCACTTGAAAACAATCACAGTAGGTTTGGTCATTTGTCAAAACATGTAACCATTCGAAACAAGATTCTGTCTAATTTAATGATAATAATCTGAATATTTGAAAAGGCAAAGTGGGCAGGTAAATGAAACTAGTAAAACGAGAAAAATGTTGATGGTATTTTGTATGCATTCCAAGAGCAGACTAGTGACACTAGTATCGTAGATGGCTAAACTGTTTATAACACGACATGTTGCACTGCCAATTTACTCATCTGATGCTCTTCTGATTATTTATTTGTTTTTTCCTACAAATTTGCTTCAGTCTGCATAGGCTAAACTGTTTAACTAACGTTAACTAACAATTCATGCCCCAAGCTGCACGGTAAGTAGCACACTGTCTGCTATATAATGATCTCTGCTTGTGTGTAGTTAGTGTTTATAGTTCCATAATTAACGTGTAGATGTGAGAGCATTACTAGATTTGATATATCATCAGTTTTTAATTATATGATGACAGAGTGCCGAGGGTCATTTGAACAGTCAATAATTATGTGTCGGTTTTACCTGGGATCTGTTTGTATATAAACGATTGCAAGATCCGAAAGAGTGACGAGGGTAAAAGGTTAGAATGGTAGATATTACATATAAGGTTTGTAAAATGGCGATGAACGATAGAAAGTATTCTAGAAATATTTTCTTTGTATTGATTTATTACTGATGATAGTTTATCTCGTGCATAGTATCATTAACTTTTGGTTTCCACCTATGATCATAGTTGTTCTAGAATGACTCAAATTGAGAACCACTAATATTGTTATGAATTACCAACCCATTTATATAAAAAGAACTTGTTTATGTAATTTTTAACTACTTTTACGTCTGAACTGACTACCTCGTTACTTTACAGCTGCAGTATGCGCCTGAAATTCCCAACGAGGACGAGTTTAACAGCAAAAGGGATGAAGACGTGATTGAGTTGGACAACGAGCCTGCTAGGGAAACACTGAATGAGGAACATGCACTTGAGAATGACAAGAATAATGGTGGTAGGAGATCTTGGGTATGGGATCATTTCACCTTTGTTAAAGGTGAGACTCAAGTACCATGCCCTTATTGTAAGAAGGTTCTCGCTGCTGGAACAAAAAAGAATGGTACGAGCACCCTGATTCAACATTTGAAGAATGTATGCAAGAGATCACCTGTTTACAAAAAACCCGACTTGAAGAATCAAAGTACCTTAAGTTTCAAGCCCATCGGGCTAGGAGAAACAAGCGGAGGTTTGGCTTCTCACTCTTTTAGCCCAGCTAAATGTAGGAAATCATTGGCTCGAATGTGCATTATTGACAACAGACCTTTTAGTGTTGTTGATGATCAAGGATTTCAGGAATTGGTATGGGATTTGAACCCTTTGTTCAAATTGCCATCTAGGTGGACGGTTGCTAGAGATTGCTTGTCTATTTACAAAGAAGAGGCAAACAAGCTTAAAAATATTTTGAAAAATCAAACTGTGTCTCTGACAACCGACACATGGACGTCAGTTCAAAACTTTAATTTTATGTGTCTTACGGCACATTGGGTTGATGATAACTGGACGTTGAGGAAGAAAATTCTTAACTTTTGTCTAATCTCGAATCATAAAGGCGTGACTATAGGAAAATTAGTTTATCGTTGCTTGCAAGAATGGGGAATTGATCGGGTTTTCACAGTTACGGTAGACAATGCTTCATCGAATGATGGGGCAATTAAGTTTTTAGTGACTATGCTTAAGGGACCTAATGCTGTGTTAGATTGCAAGTATTTGCATTTAAGATGTTGTGCTCACATCATTAATCTTGTTGTGAAAGAGGGTTTAGAAGAGCAGTTTCAATCTATCACAAAGATTCGAAATGCTGTAAAGTACATCAGATCATCACCCTCTAGATTTGAAAGTTTCAAACAGAGCGTCGAGAAAGAAAACATTGAATACAAAAGGAAACCGTGTCTCGATGTCGAAACTAGATGGAATTCAACATTTCTGATGTTGGAAACAGCTGAGAAATACTCAGCCGCATTTGACAGGTCTGTATTTTTAAATTTCTGTATTTAAATTAAGCAACAAGTATATTAAATCTTAAAACATTTGTTTTCATTGACAGACTTCAAATTATAGATCCAAACTACAGATCATACTTTCAGAATGAAGTCCAGGATGATGGTGAGAATCTGACTAAGAAGAGAAAGAAGAATGATCGAGTTGTGGGGGCTCCTAACGAAGAGGACTGGGAGAATGCTCGGTAAGTTAAATCACTGAATAAATAATGAATCGAGTGCTAACTTGTAAATTGGTTAATGATGTTTAATATGATTATATATTTAGTTGTATCTTATTTCTTAGTATGATAATTATATTACCTGTTTTTTATTGGTTTTTTATGGAGTATTTGAAGATCTTTTTCAATGTTACAAAAAAGGTTTCGGGGTCTAAGTACGTAACCTCAAGCTTATTTTTTGGTGAGCTTGTCACGATGCACGCAACTATATCAAGAATGTGTTTACAAGTAGATGAGAAAAAGAGAAAAATGGCGTTGTCAATGAAAGACAAATATGACAAATATTGGGAGAACATTGATAACACAAACTTCTTATTGCATGTTGCATTGGTTTTGGACCCGCGAAACAAGCTGCGTTATCTTGAATATTGCTTGGGGCTGATTTATGGTAAGAAATCAGTTAAGGGTGAAGAAGTCTTGGAACGAGTTGTTTCAACTTTGACTAATTTGTATAATCATTACAAGATGAAAGCGGGGAAAGCAAATGATAGAAACACAGCAGCTTCTTCGTCTTCTACTCCTCTTTTTGATGATGGCTTTGATGTTGATCTCGATGATGGTTATGAAAGATACTTGGAAGAATGTGGAGACGGGGTGAACAATACTGAAGTGGAGATTTACTTGGCTGATGCGCCGGAGAAAAAGAAAAAGGAGGATGATACATATGATGTCCTAAGCTGGTGGAAGCTAAATACAGTTAAGTTTCCTATACTTTCTCAAGTGGCCAAGCATGTGTTGGGAATGCCGATATCTACGGTTGCATCAGAATCTGCATTCAGTAGTGGTGGTCGGGTTATTGATAAATTTAGAAGCTCCCTTACCCCAAAGACATCTGAAGCTTTAATTTGTGCCCAAGATTGGTTACGATCTACACAGACGGATTTGCAAGATGTAGCACCGAATGGTTTACAACTACAAGACTTGGTGGAGAAATTAGAGGATCTGGAAATTGGTAAAGATTTTAGCCTTTTATTTCACTTAACTATGTCTAATATTTGAGCAAAAAATCTAATATCTCATATTGTATATAATATCTATTGTTTTTTATTTGCAGATTTGTTTGCGAAAAGAAAGCAACCATCCGATGAAACTTCTATGGATGAAGACTGGGACTAAGGTGAGTCGTAAAAGAGATATCAACTGCAATACATGTTAGCCAGTTACTTGCAGTCACAGTCAGTGTTTTAATACTATGTTGTCATATTCTTTTTTTCAGCTAGAGGTGTTCCAGAGGAAAGTTTAAGGATGGATTTTGAAGACAAGGAATAAAAGAATAATAAAGGTGGACAAGAAAGGCGTTTTGAGCATTTTTCGTTTTTGTTTTATAGACTTCGTTTCAAATTTCTTTGTTTCTTGGATTTTTTTTGTTTGTTGGATTTTTATTTTATGCTAATGTTTGGTACTTTATTTGATATCTTTATATTTTAGTTGAAATTATTAGTTGTTTGTTAAGGGAATCAAAGTATGGGTGGTAACTTTATTATTGATGGATCATAACTTTTAAGAAAACAAAAAAACCGACATAAAACCGAAACCGAACCGATGTATTTCAAAAAACCGAAAAGCCGAAACCGAAAAAACCGAAAGTGAATGGTTTGAAATTGTTAAAAACCGAAGTCCTTGGTTTGGGGTTTGGTTTTAGTTAAAAACCGCCCCAATCCGCCCCATGCTCACCCCTAGATAATACGTGAACTTTGACTTTATCTGTTAATATGGTACATCCAAAAAAATTTCACATGTTAACCTGTGGCATGGCATGTTAAGTTTACAACATTAGTCCTTTTACAAACGACCATTTTAAAATATTTACGACGTTAGTCTGTTTTAACATGTTTTTCTCCAAAAAAAAGACAGTTTCGAAAAGAAAAAAATTAACATATTTCGAAAACAAATATTCAACTTTTTTCAAAATTTAAAACAAAAAGCATATAAAATCCAATATTTGTATACAATTAACACCATTTTTTATATACATTTTTCTTTCGATTTCGAATTTTTGTTCTCCAAAAATTTAAATTTTTAAAATTTTAGAATGTTTTTCTCAAAAAAAAATCGAATAAACACTGTTTGGCAAAAGTGTTTTTTGAAAAAGGACATTTAAAAAAAAATAGTTTTTGAAAAAAAAAATAATTTAGAAAAAAAAGTGTTTTTTTTAAATATTATTTTTCTAATATCTTTTTCTCCAAAAAGTTTAAAATTTTGTTCTCTAAACATATAAATTTTCGAAATTATATTTCTCGAAAAAAAAAAATTTAATAAAAAAACAAATTTCGGAAAAAGAACTAATGATGAAAACATATGTTGGATGAGAATAACGATGTCGCTTTGTAAAAGGAAAAAAAGTGTCTCGTAAATTTTACAAATTTAACCGATTGTAAGTAAAAATGTGATCCTATTAGTAAAAAAGTCAAAATTCACGTATTATATAGATAATTTTTAATACACATACTATATAGATATATTTGAAAAGGGGATGATTTGCACACTATAACTTTTGATTGACACACTCAAATTATTTGTGTGTGGACATTTTGTACTCTTACTAGACGAATACCCGCACATATCAGCGGAAATTTCTAGCGGCAGATAACTAAAGCTATGCGATATAATGGTAAGTGTTACGTGTTGTATATTCGATATAAAACGTGAAAACATCAGTAAACACTAGTCCCAATGGGTACAAGTTATTGGTGTCTTTTTGAGAGTTTGAGGTATGTTTTAGCTCCTTGAGCGTGTCCATGATATTCCTTTTCTAATATGCAATTTGCATAAAATAATTCATGTAACAAAAATATTTCAATAGATTAGGGTTTTTAGACACTAAAAAGTTCATATGTTTAAACCATGATAAAGTAATATATTGGCAGCAAAAAGATGCAAATTTACTAAAATACATCACAATATTGCCATATGTTTATAAAATTGAAATAATACACCTAAACCAATTTTTTTTTTGCATTATTGGTTTAAAATAAATGATATCTTCTTAAAATAGAATGCTCCACCATATCATGCCCTTTAAGGGCTTTAGAAAAGCCTCCCATGAAAGTGCCCAGTAGCACGAAATGAGCAACGTAATCGACAGATCAACAATAGATCATTTTTTAGAAGAATATAAACAATACAACAATCCAAATGAAAGAAAGTGTAAGAATAGAGTCGGGTCCTCACATGAGCAAAAAGATCACCTGTGATGAGACGGGCGAATTGAACCATCATTTGTTATTGGTAGCTACCATATCACCAACTGAAATATTAAATGAACATTCAAAATCATGTATAAGACATTAAAGTCAAAGAAATGCAAAAACAATTTAACATATTACTATTCAAAAAATTCAATATCATTAACATTGATGGCGGTACCATCAGATTGCGAACTATACACCCACGACTCTAAAACCACCTAAGCCTATTATTAGTTATTTAAGTAGTATTATAAAAATGTATAAAATCTTAGAAACAACTATGTGGAGTTATCGATTCTGACTCATAGCTGACCCGTGAAAAATAATTCGAAAAGGATAAACTTATGATACGTAAGCCTAACCAAATAAGCTCATAAGCCCAAATTAAGGTTAAACAAACAACCCCTAATTTTTCCTAAAATACAGGATATAAACTAACGGGAACTAAAATATACAAAATTTAAAATACGGCAAAATAGGATCCAAAGGATTAATTTAGCATGAAAAGTAAGACTTGATGGTTAACATAGATCTTAAGCCTAACGAGTTAAATACCTTAAGCTTACAAAATGCATTGCCTAATGTATATTGCATAGCCAAAGGTTGTCTAAAAATATTGTTAATTTCCAAAATATGACAAGCTAAAGAGTTTCAGTACCTAGAATGTCGTTGGGGCATTGGTTGCAGTGTTTTACCACACTTTTAGGAAAAAAGAGGTAAATAGGGAAAGTATTAAGTACGACGGTTTAGGAAAACTGTGCACAAATGACCCTTATGATTCCAAGTTTGTTTCTCAAGGAGGTATATGTGTGTGAATATATCGTGATTGGTTTGAGATTAATATTTGAAAGAAGAGGATGAGAAAAGAGAATGACGGAGACGTGAAATTAATTACTACTACGACTAAACGTAAAACCGTAAAAAGTACAAAAATAAAAATTAATTCTAAAAATTTCCAAAAATTTAACAAAAATCAAAATAAATAAACTAAGAGTTTACCAATGATCAAAACTTTTTCAAACCTTTTAATTAATTAAATATTAATTTTTAAATGCTAATTAAATCCCTAAAAATCAAATTAATTATCAAAAATCCCAAATAAAGATTTTTCAATTGGTAAACCTCTAAAATGACCTAATAAGATTAAAAAATATTTTTATAAATTTTTAAACTAAGAAAAACTATTTAAAATGATTTAAAAACTATTAAAACTTAAAATAATTTTAAAAATTAATCTAATGATGATAAAATTAATCTAAAAGTAGCAAAAATCCTATTTTAATGTATTTAATCTAAGAAAAATATAAAAAGTGCAAAAATGTGAAATTTGAAAAATAATAATAAAATAATATTAAAATAATATTAAAAATCCAAAAATTCTAAAAAATTCTAAAAACTTGCAAACTAGTTTATTTTAACCTAAATAATCAGAAAATGAAAATGAAATTACCAAAGTACCCCTAATGGGCCCCCAAATGGGCTAAAAGCAAAATCAGTCAACCTTAATGGGCTTTTTAGCCCAAAAAGTCAAAATAAACCCAACTGACCTGAAAAAGCCCTATCTGACTCAAAATTTAATTTTAAGCACAAAAGTCTAAAGGCCCAAAAGCTGAAAATGAGCTTATCACAGCATAAATAACAAACAGCTTATGCTTATTTGGCCAATAAGCCTATTAAGCAATAAACCAATGCCATAAGCTCTGCTTAAACACATAACCTTTTTTTGAGATGCCTAAGAGATCTATGAAAAGAAATTTTGAAAAAGCACACTCAATAAGCCAGAAATAAGCCAAGAAAAATTTCACTAAAAGACAAAATAGTCGACTTGGAGTTCTAGACCACCTCAGGGCTTGATTCAACTTGCAAAAGACTCTAAACAACTTAATTAAGCCAAAACAATCAAGAAAAGTTCAATAAGCCAAGCCAAATAAGATGGAAAAGCCAATAAGCACTTATGAAAAAGTCAATTGAGTTGGTTTTCTAGTCAAACCCTTTAGTTAACCCACCAAATGCTCCAGTATGAACAAATGGGTCAAATAATGAGCTCCTATTACAAAATCAAAGTTGTTGCTGGTTAAAATAAGCTAGATTAGCTTATTGATAAGTTGAACACAAAATTACACTAGCAGTGGCTAGCAGCAGGGGAAAGGGGTTCCCACTGCTTTGACTATTTCACTTGTGATTTGTGAGAGATTTACTATGATTCAAGTGGAAACAAGGGCACCCTTGTGATCAATGAATCACAAGGAGTCACAGTCAAGCAAATAATCACACTTCCAATAAGCCAATAAGCACAGAAAAAGCCAACAGTCCACAGATATTGCACAGACCTTGAAAATAAGCAGTTATAAACAAATAAGCAGTTTGAGCATAAATAAGCCAGCCAAATTGAACCAAATGCATACACAAGCTATAATAAAGTCCAATAAGCACAAATAAACTTGTTTCAAGCAATGGATCAAAGCAAATAAGCAGATTCAAGCACCAAAAGTTACTGATTAGCAAAAGTGATTATCCAAAATCCTTTTGCTGATCTATTTGACCACCAATCCAATTTTAAGCCTTCAAATCTTTTTCCCTGATTAAGTTAACCAAAATTTCACACTTGTTATCCCTAGTCTACCCTTAGATCTAGGTGTCCCCAAAATTTTAGCCAAAATACTCAAGTAAAACTGATTTTATAGCCCATTGATTGATTTGGTTGTATAAACCCACAAAACTTGCAGATAATAGTCTCTTAACACCAGGTAAACAGATACCAAACCAAGAGAACCAAGAACAACTACAAAGGAAAGGTCAAATCCCTTTAAATCAGTTAACCCAAACACCCCTTTGGAATCTGATTTTGCAATCTTCCAAAGGATTGTTGTGTTTTAACCTATCAAACAAGATCCAATCCACCCTAACAACTTCTAAACAACCTCAGAAACACAAATCAAGCCTCAAAACACAGATTCATAATAAAACATGCAAAATTACCAAAAATTCAATGAAAATCAGAAAAATGAAAAGGGAGAGGGATGCAAACCTCCAAGACTTACATCCAAGCCTTGGATTGTTTGAGCTGAGGTACTAGCAAAACAAGTACCAGCTTCCTTGTACCTGCTTAGAATAACAAACCACAGTGATAAACAAATAACAAGATATTTCTGATTTTTGAAACACAAGCTTTATTGCTTAAAACCTTGCCTCAAAAACCTTCAAACATGAATAAGGAACTCAGACTTTAGCTTATCAGATACCAAACTTTTATAAAACACAAAGGGAAATCACAAATTTTCAGAAAATCCAACTTTTATTTGATAAAAAGGAATTACAAAGATTTAAAGCTAAAATCTGGAACAAGGCTCTCTCACAAGTTGAGGAGTCCTTGTATAGGCCACAAAGGCTGAGATTACAATGAGAAAACCCTAGGTATGAAGTCCTTAAAATGCCCTTGAATCTTCTAGACGCATTTGTTGTTTGAGCTGTCCAAATTCATCCAAATCGTTCATTTTAGCTTTGTAACCAAGCAAGGAGTGTGGGTTGTTGATTTTGACACCTGGCATTCCTTGGAGGCTAAGTTGGATGTTGATTGGTTGACGTGTGAATGGGTGGGACCCTTTGGTGAGTGGAGGTGAGGGTTTTGTGTGTGGGATGGGTTTCTGCATGTGTGAATCACACGTGGGTATGGGTAATTAGGATTTACCCTTTGGTTTAAGTGAGATAGTAACTGGGGGTGAAGGTGAATAGTAACACCTTTGATCCGTTTTTTGTGGGAGTGGTAAGTGTTTGGCGCAATTTCCTTTCAAATGTTTCATTTGCACATGTTTAGCCCTTGTGTTTTGGTGAAATGGATAAAACAAGTTTTTCAGCCATCAAACACGTTTTCCTTTGTTATTCAACTTTCAGACTTTACACTTTTGGCACAAAACTTTTCCAAAAGTGTTTCAAGGGTTGTTTTTGCCATGTTTGAATATTTGAGGGACTGATTTTGGACATTCTTGATCTTCAAAGGTCTTTATAGTATCTTTGACTTCATGAGGGATCATAATTGGCAATTTAGAATTGTTGAGGGACTAAACTTGCCATTTCTTCAAAGTTGAAGGACCATTTTGTAATTTTGACAAACTTAAGAGACCAAACTTGTAATTATGAATATACAAGGGTTTTAAGTATCATTTCTTCATATTTTGAGGATCAATCTTGTATATCTTCAAGTCTTCAAGGATTAATCTTGGATAATTCATGAACTAGGGCCCGATTCTTTGTACGGCTTCGTTTCTCGTGTCCGTTTTTCCTTGTTTCTTGTGATCTTTTGTCTTTTTCACGATATCCATACCTAAAACACACAAGTAAACAAATACAAGCATATACATGGTATTTTATGACATTTTTATGCATTTAAAGCCCGAAAAGAATGATGAGATCATGTACAAATGCCATCTCATCAGGCATCAACAACAATATCAAAATTGAGGAATTGAATACATACAAAGAACTTATCCATATGTTGCGACTCTAATACATACCCGAATACAAAAAGTACGTAGTTGTTCATGTAAATAAAGGATTAAACACCACATAAGTACGCTTTAAATCTCTTTATAGAACTATGAACTCTCATCTTACATAAGTAACTGAGGAGTGGAAATAACTAATAGTACACATGTAGCTAGTGATAAACATTGATGATTGTGATATAAGTAACTCACATGAAAAAACTTCCATGACGTATACGGAAAGTAACACACTTTAGATATTCAAATTTCAATAACTACAAAAATAATGTAACGTAACTTATGTTTTCAAGGATTAAATTGAGACAGTTTCACCAAAAATGAGTAACACAACTTTTGGAGCAAATCAAGATCATGAAAAAAATGTATAGAAATTTCTTTTCCAGAAAAGGTCTGCTAATACGGTTTCGAATAAAAACTCGCCTGATAGATCCATGTATTCTCGTATAAATTAAGACCCTCCCATGTAAATCGCGAAACAAAAGACAATCTTATGACCAACATGGGACATAAGAATTGGAGAAAAACATTAGTAATTAGTTTTACTATGTAAGACTAAGTAAATCATATAGGTTATCTAGAATAACATTTGGCAAATACATTATCCCGTATTCTTAAAAGCATCCAGCCTTATAATAAGTTAAACAGTTGCACCAAAAAGGGTCTGCCAAAAGGGTTTCGAATAAAAAACTAACCTGGTGAATCCATGTATTCTCGTCGAAATTAAGACACTAACAACAAAGAAGCACTTGCCATTGAAACTTAACTACACTTTTAATGAACCTCTAATCTGCAAGAAATAAGAGAAAACTATAAACAAAACCAAAACCATATAGTAAATATTAAAATTGTTTTTGTACTTATGGTCATGACAAAAAAATATTAATAACCTTTATGATAAGACATACATATTCCAAAAATTCAAGCGGCGGTTATAAATCAGCGACGACCACTGCTTTTTCTTATGAGTCAGTTGTGGTAGCTACTATTTTCGACGGCGGCAAAGTATATAAAAAGTCAGATCCACAAATAAATTGATATATCTATAAAAGAAGACGTTAAAAACTTTGTTAATAGTCATAGATCAAATAACAAAACTCAAAAAATATCTTAAAATGCGAAAACCGCTTTTGGTGGGTGTTGGTCTTGATGGAAGTCCATCAATGGTGGAGTGAGTAATGTAAATTAAGGAAGTTGTTTATACTAAACCGTGTGCTACAAAGCTTCTGCAATACGTAACATATACACTGACATTAGATTTTTCAACATTTCTTAAATTAGAGGTTTTTCAACATTTAAGGTTTTTGGATTTTTCCTTTATAAGTAGTAGAGATATTAGTGGAGTGGATAAATTTCAACTAAAATAACAAACAAACAATTTAATTGTCTCAATCAAAAGTTGAATTGTGCAAATCACTTCCCATTTAAAAAAGTAAATAACTATTTAAATAGTTAAACCTTTTAGGGTACGTTTGGTATCAGACTATCGGAATCAAGAAATCATAATGATTATCATTGCAATCGGTTTGGTTGTTAAGTTTGGAATGAAATTATCAATTGATACCCATAGAACCCATAGTTGGGAAAGTAGGCTCCTTTCTTAATTCATTCATGGTGTATAATTTTTTTTCATGATCAAAATGCGCTGGTTTTTTTTTTTTTTTGTTCATTTTAGTTTTGCAGGTGACCATGGCATATTCACAAACATATGAGGCATTGTGTTATTTTTATTATTTCTTTCTTTTTTGTTGTTGCTAAAAGGTCTTGATATTTTATGGTGGTCAAATTCTTAAAGTTGGACTTACTAGTAGTCGATTATGCTAATTTTTAAAATATGTTTTTATATTTTTATTACGATTATTTTTTATAATCAGTTTGCAAATAAAATTTATAAGAACAATTATAAATTTCTTGAATTCGTAATTTTGCATTGAGTATCGAAAGAGTGGATATTTCATATTACCCAATTATAAACCAAACAATGTTTATGAATTGGTGATACCTATTAACATTCCGTGATATTATCAAACTCATACCTATACTGATTCCAACGAACCAAACACACCTTTAAATTTTTGTTTCAAAACAGTTTTTAACATTGAATCCCACGTCGACTAATTAAAGGAAATGTTGGCGGCTTTATGTTATCGCACATGGAGTCTTTGGCTATGTTTGGTAAACTTAGCTGTAAGCTGTTAACTGTAAGCTGTTAACTGTTAACTGTTAGCTGTAAGCTGTTTATTAAAAAGTTTTTTTTCTAATAGAAGTGTTTGGTATATTAGCTGTTAACTGTAAAAATTAAAATGTAAAATGACTTAAAAGGACATATTTAAATAAGTTATAATATGGTTGGAGGGTATATTAGTAATCTACAGCTTTAACAGCTCTTGAAAATTTAAAAAGCTGTATCAGACAGCTTTTTATTTAAGAGCTACTTGGTGAAAATAAAAAGCTAACAGCTCTTAAAAATTGTTGTATCAAACAGGGCTATTAGATTATTTTTTTAACAAAAAAGCTAACAGCTCTGAAAAAGCTTAAAAAAGCTCTTACCAAACATAGCCTTTGATTGGGTTGTGGTCCTGGTGAATACTTTTGCACCTAACCCCACAGATTTGCCACTACTAGATAAGGATATCCGTTCAAAAATCAAAACCAACACCATACATAAATTTTTGTAACGTTTTTTTTTTTTGCATTATCTTTAATTGGATGGTTCAGCTCTTTGCCATTATCTTTAGAGGTGTGCTACATTCACAAAGGATTTACACAAAGAAGATCCACAAAAAGATTTGGCATGCATTCATTGGAAGATGAGAATTAAAAGTAGGGTTTTGCTAACCACCACCCATAGGGTGATTTTTAAACATTCTGTAATTAAAAAATTAAGCATTAATGAATCTCAAATATACCATGTTTAACATACATACTAATTAATATATACCATATTAAAACTTACTTACCATAATTATATGTGTTATAATCATGTAATTATAGAAATAAGTACTTCACATTTGGAAATTTATTTAATTATGGAAGATTAAAAAATACCCCATGGGTGTTTGTTAGCAAAACCCTTAAAAGTAAGAGAGAAAATTAATTAAAATGATTTTTATTGGCGACAAGTCACTTTGTGAATTTTGTTTTTGTAAATTCTTTGTGAATGTAGCATTTTCCTTATCTTTATTTGGATAGTTCAATTCATATTGTACCAACCAAGCCCGGCCTATAAAACCAACTAGCTAGAACAGACCAGAAAACCTCCATCTAGTTCTTAACTAGAACTATGAGACTATTAGCGACCCTTGTTCTTCTTCTTGCTGCAATTTCCCTTCACCTTGGAGGTTTGATCATTCTGAAAACTATAGTTAAACTCTTTTCAATGTCGGGCTAGCTCCGTTGTTGTAAATAATCGGCTTCGTAGGTCTTGCAGATGCCACGAATATTTTTATTTACAACAATAGAGTTAGCCCCAACATTGAAAATTATGTAAAGCTTTTACAAGACTTACGACGCCGGCTAGCAAGCGGAACCAAAGTTCATGGGATTGCGGTAACAGTCCCCCCACGAATGTCTCTCTACACGAACGTTTCGTCCAGGTTCAGCTTCAGAACAGCGGTGGCGAGGTTATCACTGTTATAATCGACACAATGAATGTCAATGTGGTCGGTTATCTTGTTGGCCCAGCTTTACAAGAGATGCAGGCACAAAAAATTAGGAGGGGGAAAAAAAAATTTGAAGAATTTATAAAAGAAAAGTAAAGTGATGTCTAATTTATTGTAATTTACAAAACTCGCCCCAGGTTGCTAAACCTAAATTTCTTACAAACACGGCTCGTGCATTTTCGCAAAATTGGAATGCATTTCATCAAATCATAACGACGAGTTTTACAATTAACTTTTGAAATATTTAACTTGAAGAATAGAATTGACGCATTAAAGATAAAAAGTTCAATACTTATTTTGTACAATACTGCTTTATAAAAAATTTGCTAACAAAAACTGGGTAAAAGTTATAAAATATCATCTTACTTATTAATTTGTGCCGACTTTAAACACTTACTATTTAATCTCGTGACTTTACCATTGTACTTATGTGTTTTGTACTAATATTACCATTATGACCGTTTACTTTTACACATCAGCAAATTAATTATTTTAAAAATAAAAAATTAGTTAATATATCCTATGTGGAAGTAAAAGGTTGCTTTTGACCCATTCAATTTTCCTTACCCGATCTATAATCAAATTACCTAATATTTGCACATATCCGGTCCCCGATTAAAAAACTTATTTAAAACAATAAAAACCTTCCTCCTGTGTGGAGAGGTTTCCATAGTCCCTCTCCATTTAGGATTCTTTACGAGCATCAAGTATGGTATTTAATTGTTCATCAGATTGAACTAAATACAAATATGGGTCTCTAATTGGGAAGATATATAATATGAATTGTTGTTAAACTGTCTTGAAAGTGACAGCTTGAGTTTTGGTTCCGAACCCGATCGAAGCCAGGTCAGAAAATCTATAATCGACTAAGTTTGCTCTCATTCTGATCATCTGGTTTCTCAAACTCATTTTTCATATATGCATAGTTCATACTCTTTGCTATATGATAAGTACCGTACTTGCTAGAAAACCCCTAAATTCCCATGGCCTCTTTTCCAACAAAAAGAGTATAATCCTGTAAAAATACAAATGAGTGGGGAAACCAATATCGAACAACGAGCTTATATTTTCTTTTCCAGCAAAGATGATAAGTTTGTTGGAAAAGAGTTCAATTTTTCCGACACAGATGATAAGTTTGCTCTTCGATATTGGTTTTTCCAAGTCATTTGTGTTTTTACACAAGTTTTTGAAGTGACCTGTCACCTTAGAGTTTGTATGGCCATTATCTGCTCTTGGGTTTTCTGGCAACAATGAAGGGTGTGGGTGTGGGTTTTGTTGGAGGACTGATGTTGGTCGTGGGATTGTGGAGTGATGGTGGCGATTTGGGTTAATGATTGTGGTTAATTTCTTTATGAAGACATATACCAGGAAAGTTTCTGTTGGTGATCTTTGTATTTTAGGTGTTGATAAGATTTTGATTTGGATGATCAAGATCTTGTTTGAATCTGCATTTTAGCCATACCCAGGGACAAAAATGCAATTTAGTCAAAAGTCACTATCTAGTGGAAATCAGACGTGGAAATATTTTAAAGAAAATAGTAATTACGTGGATATTACCGTGCCAGCGTGTCGGTAACAAGTTACCATATTGGTAACTTTGAAACAAATTTGAAAGTATAATGGTAAAGTCACGAGATTAATTAGTAAGTGTTTAAAGTTGGCACAAATCAATAAGTAAGATGATATTTTATAGCTTTTACCCACAAAAATTATGCAACAGTGAGCTAAAACTTAAGTAAATAGAATAGTGTGCAACAATGACCAAAAAATGAAATTTGTCATCTAATGTACAACTGTATATATGTATACTGTATTATATAGGTTGAAAAACAAAATCTTTAACAAAATAAAGACATTTAATAATGGAATGTGATTTGCACACTTAAATATGATTGACACATTCAAAATTTGTGTGTTAACATTCTTATCCTTAATGTTTGTGTTAAAAATTGCCCATACTATTTAATGGAAAAGTACAAATATCAACATACACACATTTTGAGTTTACTAATCATTTTATAGAATATACAAATCACATCCCTTTAATAATAGAAGAAAGTTAAGATGCTATAATTACCCATGTGATCAAACTACCAAACAAAATCTCTTTTCCCAATATACTCTTCTTCTCCAAAACACGAAGTATTTTTTTACTTTTCTGACGAGATTATCGTCTTCGTCGCATCTCAACCAAATCATTTTTCTTTACATCCTAAACGGGCAAAAATCAATCCTGGGCCGAAGAAGCTGAACATTTTCAAGGGGGTCAAATTTTAAAAATATCTAAAAAATTCAAAAATTGCACAACGATTGTTAGGGTTGTTCATCGGTTCGGTGTTCGGGTTTGTGAGTTGTATGGTTCGAGTTAATCAGTTTGGAAATTTTCAAAGTTAAAACCAAAATCAAACCAAACCAATTATAGTATTTATAAAATCAAACCATAAACTAAATTAGAATTCGATTTACTTTGGGTTTGAACAAAAAAAAAACAAATTCAAGTAAACACCAATATATAATCTAAAAGGCACAATCAAAAACTTAATTTCTCAAGTAAAAATTAAAATTATAAACTCTTAAGTAAATTGACAAACTTTTTAAAGAAACCTTAAGGTTTTGAACTTAACAGAAATAACTATAAACAAACTAATGTAAAGTTTTATTTGAATAAAGTCTTTAGAATTCTTATTAATTTGAATAGTCCATCTTTACGCATCAAAACACAAGTGCAACTTCAAACTCACTCTATATACGAGAATTTATATGAATAAAATAGGAAAACTATATCTCAGTTGCTCATGATATACATCAATGTTTAGTCCGGTGAATGATTAGTTTGAAAGACAACTAGTTAGGATAATAAGTTATAATATTGAAAGTCCCTAATACTAGATTAAAACGAACAATAAGGATAATCAACACAAGTAAATACTTTTCAAACGTAGTACTTTATTATTGTATAACAAGTATTACATGTGTTATGGATAACACAGTTTGAGGACAATGTGTTGTGTACACTTTGGAAAAATTAAAGCAAACTCAAGAACATAGGCACAAGTGTTCTTCTTATGAGTTGTAAAGAGTTAATGTGTGAAATCTAACAAAGTGAACGACATTAACTCTAGACTACATATCCTATTTATAGTGGTACGAGGTTGACTCTATGTACTGGTTGATGGTGACTACACAAAACAGACAATGTCAGACATCTGTCAAAAGATGCTCTTCTATTCTTGGTAGTCTGCCACAACGCTTTAGGGAAACAGAGCTGACATAGTTTCCCTTTCCTTCATTCCTTCTACTTTAGGCTGTGAAACTTCCCGCCTAAACACTTAGGTATGTCCAAAGTGTACTGAGTGTTAACAGGGTATTGCCACCCCTGTTAACACTCAACCACTCAGAGTCCCTAATACATATTGGCTGTTATCCAACACATCCAATGAGTATGTCTTCAATTAATCTTCGACTTCCTTGACAATGTCTCTGACATAGACTCCTCTGTGGTTGCTCACAAAGACTTAGAGCTCTGTGAGTCTTGGGTTACTTGCCTGTCTCCTAGGCACAGGCAAGTTAATATCAAACAGCTTATTTAAGTTTAAACCTATGACTAAGGGAATTCTAACAAACTTAGATTCTCAACAATATCCCCCTATTTAAACATAAATATAGCTAGATCTAAATAAGTTATAGTAAGTGAGATAACAGCTTCTTCTTACACATAAAAGATCTAAAAACAACATCATACTTCATTAATACTGAAAACAAAATTACAAGTACAATACATGAGTAAACAAAATATGATAGTAAAAGTTCAGCTATGAAAATTTTAATAATCATCATTCTTGATTTTCTCTTCAGCCTCAGCTATGTATGTCCTAGTCTCCAATTCAGCCTTCAATGCTTGGGCAAATACCTTGGAGTACTATGTGTTCAATTTAAGCACCTTTTGAATCAAAATAAGCTGAATGGTTGATGCCAGTCCCAGCTCATCTTCCCTTTAGAACATATACTGACATCCACTGTTCATGTAGGCCATTCCTTTTTTAGGCTCAGTATAAGTCTGACCATCAACAGGCCCTACAATCCCATTAGGGAGAATCAAGTTCATGTGCATTCCATCTACCTGGATATCATCAGTCACAAAGGTTTCTTGGAGGAATTGAGTCATTCTTTTCCTTTTCTTTTCAGCCTTTATGGGTTATGGTTCAAACAGCTGTGGTGGTGGATCAACTTTGAGCTTGGCTGCTGTTTCTTTCAGCCAGTTGAACTTAGCTCTTAGCGTCTTGAGGAGTAAGAAATTTACATGTCCAGGTTTCTTTGCAGCTAAAGCTTCAATTTCTAGCCATTCAGTCAACCCAAGTGTTTTAAGCTTGAAATCATCAAACACATCCATGTTCCCTTGTTGGTTATCTCTCCAAATGACCATCTGTGGGGTATGTGTTGATTTCTTGACTGTATATTTGAACTTGGTGATAGTGCCTGGAGCATATCTTTTGGAAACCCACGCATCATAGTCAGCCTTTACCTTTTTCAGGGCCTCTGCATGTTTCATCTCCATTTCTCTTAGCCGTTGTCTTTGTTCCTCTCTGAGTTCAGGATACATGGCTTTCAACTTTGCTTCATCCAACTCTTTGGCTTTCTTGATTTCGTTTAGCCGTTTAAACTCAAGTGCCTGTTTCTCAGTTTCTTCAACAGTTAAGGGTTTTTCATCAGCTACTTTGAAAGTTAAGAATTGTGAGATTTTGGTGGTGGATCCTCCTGTCTCTAGCATCGCAGCTATTTTCTTTAGTTTGGCGTCTGTGTCTACCATAACTATTTCTTTCCCTTTCTTCGAGACAAAGGATTCTTCACTTGCTTTCTTCATACCACTAGCATGTTTCAAAAATGCTATCTGAGCCTATTCTTGGACAGCTTTTGGTAGGGAGCCAACAGTAAATTTGAGTTTCTTGGATTTTGGTTCACCATCATCCACAGCCTTATTGGTGTTATCCAAGGACAGGGAATTTGATGAATCAACAGCCTTTTCGTCTTGTTGCTCCCCCTTACTTTCAACATCATCATCAGGTATTGTGATTGGTGTGATGACTTGGAGAGGAATGGGGTTTTCAGCTGTATTGGTGGTAGTGTTGACAGGTCCTAGTTTGAGTAGTTTAGTTTTCTCCCCCTCATGTTTAGCCTGTCTCTTAAGACGTTTGGCTGAACGTGACTGAATATAACGAGCAACCTGTTCAACAGATGTGGCCAACTTCCTTTGCCTTTTTCTTGATCTTTTGGCAATTCTAAGAAGTTTATTGTAGTTGCGATTCACAGATCGATCAACATGGCCAACCAAGTAGGTGGTGTGGCGTTTTTGCCTGTTGCACACAGCTTCAAATTCTTTGTGCATCACTAACTCGTGGGCTGTTAACATATCAGGGACTTCTTGGATGATAGCATCTTTAATGCGAGTAGATAGGTGACTAAGTCCCTGAGAAACCCCCTTTCTTATACCATCTTGGATGGGTTCACGATGACATCTTTAACAGCTTGGGAAATGATCTTAGGAAAGTTGACAGTGAAGGAATGCATTTCAGATTTTACAATGTCCAGCTTTCTTGACAGGCGTTCAATGTCTTAGGCATGATGTTCAGGATTTAGACTATGAATGTTGAGGCTTTGCTGCTCAAAGTCATCTTCCCTGGGAAAAAGATCAAAATTTGTCTGTTGTGGATGATCAAACAATAGAAACCCCATTGTAGGATCATACACAGCTCTTGGAAACTTTATTGTGACAGATGTGGCTGATGTAGGAGTCACAACAGCTTCTTTTGGAGGAGGAGTTGGTTCTCTGGTTGGAGTGGACACAACTTTGGGTGGTGAGAGGTGAGCTTGTTCATCGTCTTCATCATCCTCCTCCTCAATCATCCCCTCAGGGAGAATTTCATCATTTGGCATTGATTCAGGTTCAGAGAAGCTTTCAGTTAAGGCAAGCACATCTTCTTCAACATCAGGCATAGGCTCATCCTCGTTTAGCTGATCCCGAGTCAAGTTATCAGCACCTTCGTTTGGTTGATCCCGAGAGTCAACATTTGACTATACAACATCAGCCTACAATTTGTTTAAGTTAGTAACAGTGAAATAGATAAAGGGAATGGTCGCCAGTTCGCTGTCCCAGAGAGGCTGAGGATGATTATTCAACCACTCTAGAGGATAAATCCTTGGGATTCTTTTAAGTGTGAAAGTAATGAGGTTAATGGTCGCCATTCGCTGCCCCTAGGAAAGTTGAGTGTGATTATTCAGCCCCCCAAAAGGATAAATCCTTTGGGACTCTTTTATTTGTGAATTAGATATGGGTTAAGATCGCCTGTTACGCTGCCCCTAGGAAAGCTGAGGGTGATGATTCAGCTCCCCCTGAAAGGATAAATCCTTTGGGACTCTTTTAGTTGTGAAAAAGATGTAGTTGAAGATCGTCATATAACGCTGTCCCAAGGAAGGCCGAGGATGATTATTCAGCCCCCCCTAAAAGTTAAACTTTTGGGATTCTTTTTCTGATGGAACCTAGAGGCTGTGTCAAGTACAGCTACTCTAGGTCGAGACATATATTATTCAGGTTGTTGTTTGCCTGAATATTGTCTAGAGGATACAGGGTCATCAGGGTGCTTTATAAACACAAATGAATCACTCCCTGGTGCAGAGACAAGGTGTACAGAAGTCTTAAAAGATTTCTAAGTGCATACATAGACTCCTATAGGTCGAGGATAACCCTAAATTCACCACTCTCACCTACAGACATTTGAGAGTGGCTGCTTGTGTACCTCTAAAAATTATAAACTGATTACCTGTGAGATATCAACGGAATTAGGCGGGTTCCCTGTTGTCTCTGCTGATATAGAGACGCTAGACTCCTGTTGTTTATCAGTTGTAGTCTCTGTGTCCACAGAAGTCTCTGGACCAGAGTAAGGATTGGTTGTCTTCTTAACCCTGGCCTTAGCAACAGTTTGGGTTTTGGAAGAAGATGGGTTTTTCTTCTTCTTTGGTTGTTGGCCAGTTGTTGCCTTGGACAACGTGGTGTGTTGCCTAGAGGTCAAAGACGTTGACTTACTAGACACACCAGCTGCAATCACCTTCTTAGAGGAAGGGAGAAAGGGCTTCACAACAGATTGTTGTTTATTGGCAATGTTCTTCATGTGAGCAGTCGCTGGCACGTAATTGGGTCCCATCACCTTGTAGATAACCCCAGTTCTGTGATAAGGCTTCATGGCTGTCAGTGCAGAGTTGTGGTAGTTATCACCCAACAAGCTTTCGAAGATAAGAGAAAGAAAACGAACATAGCAAATGTTTTTCCCTATGCTTTGGTTGATACCCTTCAGCTGTTCAACAAGGTTGGAGAATAAGATGCTACCAATGTCGATGTCTGTTCCCCAGATAATTCCATAGGCAATGGTTTGATGGTTGAAGGCTAATTGGTCTTGAGATCCCTGTATACCACCCAGGGATTTGACTATGTGAGTGAAGAGGACACACCACACATGTGGGAAAAACATGATCTTCAGAGGAGACTTGAGAACCACTTCACTAGGTGCAAGGGCTGGGTTAACATCAGAAACAGGGAAGAGAGTGGCAAGGGCGTCCTTCACAGCCTTCTTATCAACAGACTTTAGGCATTCTTCACCATGTCTTAGCCCAACCATATAAGAGAAATTAGCAACAGAAAATACGAAAGGGTGTTCATTACATGAGAGGTTAAAGGAGATGGTGTTGTCATCAAGGATCTCAGCCGAATACCAGAATTCCCTAAGGTATTCTTGGTAAAAAAACAGATGGGGTTCTTGTGAACGCTTCACCTACATCACAATTCTTCATGAAGTTCACCAGATCTGAGTAAGTGTCATTTGGAGCTTTAAGGCATCCAATCGAGTTGTCCGCGGCGAGGATACAATCATTCATTTCGAAAGTAATGTTAGAAGCTTTTGGTACTGGAAACGCCATTGTTATTCTAGAATGAAGAAGATGAAGAGGGTGAGAGGGTTTAGAGAGATATTTTAGTGAGAGAGATGTAAATGATGAATAATGATAAAAGTCATTGGTGAAAAACCTTGGAACAATATATATATATATATATATATATATATATATATATATATATATATATATATATATATATATATATATATATATATATATATATATATATATATACTAGTGGCGAAACCCGTCCGATGGACGGGTATGACTTCTGATTGTCGTTTTCTTGTTTTTATTTGGTAAAACTAATTCAAGTTAAATTGAATTAAAAATTAGATTTAGTCATCTTATTAACAATGAAATCAGCCGATTAACCATCTATATGTAGGTTTCTCTTAATTTTATTATATGTTCCCTCCTTTATCAACAATGAAATTAGCCGATTAAGCATCCATATGTAGGTTTCTTTTAATTTTAGTAAATGTTTTCTCATTTATACCTACACGAGTTTCGTTCTTGTTAAAAGAAAACTAAAATATATTTTTTAGAATTTTTAGCTCTTGGTCCAACCAACGTACGTGTTTTGTCCCATGTTACTTTGGGTTATGGACGGGTTTGGTTTATATTATTTTTTTGCATGGCTTTTGTTGATCAATTTTAAAAGTTGTGTTTTTGTTATTTGATCTTTTGTTTATAAATTTGGTATTCAAATAACATTAGATTTTGAGTGGCCATGATTTATTTAACGTGTGTTTTTGTTTGTATATATGTGTTTTTTAAACAATGTTTTTTATGAAATTTTTATTGGATATAAAGTACAATATGAAAATTAGTTGCGCATAAAGTATTTCTGCCAACGCTTGCAAAAGCGATAATATACTATGTTAGCTATTTTTTTTAGGAACCAACACTTTTTGTAAGTATGGCTATTGAAAATACCGGTATTATACAATTTGTTTTTGAAACTAACTATAGTTTATTATTTGAATCCTTTTAAAAAAATTATGTAACATGAAAATTAAATTCACATGGTTTAAAATAATATATATTGATTTTTGAGATTTTTTTTGTGTGCTTAAATAAAAGGCTAGATAATAAAATTGGGTAGAAACCAGGGACGGAGCTACTCTTTGTCTAGGATGGGTCATGGCCAACCCCAACCTCTCCATTTCAATGTATATACTACGTATATAGTACTGTAATATGTTACTTTTGTCTATAAGGAAATTATGTGGCCCACCCAATTAAATAATTAAAGTATTATCTGTAGTCTTATAAATTTTAATCCTTCATTTGATGATATCTTATGGCATACTCATGAAGCTATTTCCTAGTACTATTTAAAAAAAATGTCATAGTGTACTGAACCTTGTACTTAAAAATAAAACTAAGTAAACAAAATGAATTTGAGTATATTAAACATTATATTGTGTTTGATTAATGTGATACGTTGTGTTGTTTTAGTAGTTACCGTTGCATATATGTTTTTTTTAACAAAAACATATGTGTTTTGTTTTCATTAATTATATTGTGGTCGATTGTTATACGGTTTTGTTTATACAAGTTACCGTTGCATATAGATATATGTACGAATAAGGTGAAGGTTCTTAACATGGTAACCAAATGACTAATATTGTTTGAGAATTTTTTTTGACTACGAATAAGTACCAACTCTATTCCCGACTTGGCCCACCCTGTCCTAAAATCCTAGCTTCGTCACTGGTAGAAACTGAAAAGCTTTGGAGAACAGGGTACGGTGGTGTGGTGCAAATGCAATAAACAAAAAGTGTTGTCACGTAGGCTATGACACCAAAATGTTATGGCACCATATTTTGTGGGGTTACGGTAAGCCATAAAAAAATGGTGCCATAAGATAAAAGGTTAAAAGGTGGTATGGGTCACATATACGTCACTTTAATAATTTTTAAAAAAAATCATAACGCCAACTTTCGTTGGCTGGCGATACGACGCCATAATCTTGGCACCACCGTTTTGTGTGGTACGCCATGAAGTTTCTGGCATGGAAGCCCTTGGCGCTGTCAAACACGCGATTATACCCTGGCAAGATAGCTTATCCCGCTCATGTTATATGGTTGGTACTTATTTCTTGAGTGAATCAAACCGTCAGTTTCATAGTTTTTTTTGTGACAACAGGAAAACATAGTCAAAGTTGGATTATGAATCTGCCAAACATTATTACTCGCTATCAATGTGCCTTTGATTTTTCCTAACATGTGTCACTCATTAGTTTTAAACAAACTTGAATTACAAAGCATATGAAACGGAAAAAAAACTAAAACTTGATCCAAGTATATTACTTAAACAAAATGAAGTAGTGAAACTATACAAACTCGTACAACGAAGTAGTAAAAAAAACTAAACTTTAGCAACATTAATACCCTATTACTCAAGCATAGAACAAATCCTTAAATTGTTGGGGCAACTTCATTATTCCTTATGCGTGAAGTTCTTTATCCACCACTCTCCATTCCCATCGTCTTTTGATCCACTCCCAGCACCAACACCAGATTCTGAATCTGAGTCATCTTAAGTGCAGCCGGCAATATTGTTAATTAAGAAAGAATTTTGTTATTTCTAAATTATAGTAAACAATCCAGTAAGATAACAGTAAGAAATAGATAGCAGATTACATATGAAGAACCAATATGATAATGCCTTATTTGTATGAAAAAAGCAATAGAAGTGAACTATTTAGCTTCACAAATCATCATAATTAAATGTAGCATAATACACCACTCCATGTGAAATATTATTCGAATGTCAAAATCACAAAAAAGTTGACACTTTTAAGCGCGTGGGTCATGAGCCAAACATTGAAAAACTTCTAACTCCTATTGTGCAATAGTTTATTTGCATCATTGAGATGCTTCATACGTCTTCATCTTGAAATATAAACAAAATTAAAATGTCTACTTACATTTTTTTATTTCCTGGTTCGGTGGCATTCGATGGCTTAGAAATCTTTGGGCCTCGCTTCAAACGTTTCAGTGGAGTTTACTGAACTTCACTAAATACAGAAGAAACTATAAACGTGAATCTTTATCAGTGACAAATTGATTGTTAAAGTGGATTTGATTTCCATTCCATAGTTCGTAACATAACATATTTCATGATAAATAGGTTACTGGGTGACATTCACACATAAATTTCACATAAAATTTGTTTCTAACCTGTACCAGCATCGTTACGTCTCATATCACCAGAAAAAATGTTTCTCCAAAGGCAAATCTCAGTGATTTGGAAAACACTTACCCCACAAACATAGATGCTGCCCCATAACCTATATTTAGTATTTGATTAGTAGATACTATGAAGAGGTAATTAAAGGTATAAAGGCTTAGATGTTTATTTCAGTTCAATATGCAGAAATATCGCTGGTGTTCAGTTCAGTGCATATATGATTCAGGTATTAAGGTGTTGGTTAGTGTTGTTTCTGGATTACCTGAAAACGATGGTGCTTTAGTAAGTTCTTGTGGTTGTAATGGCCTTATTTTATCAAGAATTAAGAATTAAGAATTAAAGATCCTGTAAGTTTTATGGTTTCAGTTGGTATTAATAGCTCATTGGTCTTATAGTTTTCATGTTATAAGGTTTATGTTTCCACATGTAATGTTATGTATTCCGTGAGAAATACGGGTTCTGGTGGTTGAGATTATAAATATTCAGCTTCAAGTAATGTTTCAGATTGCAGAAATTATTTTGATGTCTTCATAAAAGTTTACTTCAGTTGTATTAAATAGGTTTAAGATACATGGTAAGAATTTAATAGGTTTAGTTGTATAAGTATTAAATTAGATGTGTGATTTCTGGATCTTACACAGCTAGCCTATGGTGATGGGTATGGTTTTAGAAGCGAAGCGTAAATGATAAAGAGTGAGAAAGATGAATAACCTTCATGTGCATCCGCTTCCTAGTTTTAGGACTATCTGTGTTGCGAGTATCACAAGTAGCAAATTATCCATATTATTTGTCATATTAGGAGTTAAGAAGAAAGCCATACTTTTGTATTTTCATATAAACCACAATGTTCATTTATGTAATTTACTCCTAGATTTTCTAGCACAGTTAATACGGTCTTTTAGGCACAAATTTATGTATAAACCACAGCTAATGTTTCTAAATACATATACAGGTCGTAATGATGTGCAGAATTAGAATGCGAAAAAAACAACAAAATGGATAAAATTATGAGTAAACACTATCATACGGTATATCAAATTATAATTATTTCTCATGTTATACCCTCATTATGGAATTAACGCATTTAAGATATTGACCCTGGATAAATCAACAAATCAACTAAAAACAGTTTATACAAAATTAAGGATTATTAAAAAAGTTGGAGTTAACGTTTAGTCTCTTAACTTTTGATGTCTGTGTCTAGGGTCACGAGTGAATATCATCTTTGGATAATTGAAATACCATCATAGAAGAATTATGAAATTCAATTAATCATGAAGTAAAGTTTAGTATACGAATAGTATATGTAAGTATTTTCTATTGCAGGCTCTTTAAAATAATATAGAGTAATAAAAGAAAAATGAAGACATTTAAATTTCAAGTGTTTTAATTCAAAGTTCCTAATAGCAGGATTTGTAAACTTCACAAGAATATAACAAATTCAAATTTCAATGAAGGAATAAGCGATTATATCCATTTACAATGAGCCATACTAACGATTTACATGCTACCTATTTATAATTTCACTTTTTATCACACCAAATATCTTTCAAATATGTATTTGCCTTTGTTTGTAAAAGAACACTGATATGGTCACAAAATATAGTTCGGCTACCTACTTTATCAATTATCAATAGTAATAAGTAATGATACAAGGTGATGCTTAAACCTACTGGTCGTGTCACAACTGTTGACATAAGCGAAGCACTTTCACTACATGAATATCAATAGTAAAGGTGATGCTATTGTTACGACCAACCTTAACCACTTTAATATGCGAGATCCAAAATGTTTATAAATAACTTCTGTATTGGATATGATTAAGGAAACCCCTTTGACCTCCTTCGTTTTTTTCACCCATTTGACCCGTCAGGGGTTATGCATAACTTGAAATGACCCATTTATATCCCAGACCTATACATTATCTATTTCAGAGGCAGTCCTTATTTAGTCAAAATTTGGTCAGCATCTCCATCTTTTGTTAGAATGTCTATTAGGCATGTTGCACGATGGATGATCAAGTTCTACAGAAATGGGCAAAAGCCATACGCTAAGTATTGTAATACAGTAGTTGTTTAGTTTAATCAAATCCTGGAAGTGAGCAATATCGAATTGTGAAGATCAAAACAATATTATGTACGGTTATATATACCTGAGATGGAGTCCATACTACATGATTAACCTTGTTCGTAGCAGCCTCTCTGAATCCTTCTACAGATCACCAAATACCTCACGCCCGCAAAAATATCCAGCTTCTTTAGTGAACTTTCCTTCACCGTCCACTTGGGATAACAAAGGGAAACCGTATTTTAATCCGGTTATATAATCATCTTGGCCATGACCAGGGCTGTGTGGAAAAGCCCAGTTCCTGATTCTGTAGTGATATAATCTCCACCAATGACAACAGGACATTCTTAACCGTTTATCGGGTGTGCGTATCTATCACAAAATATAAAAGATTTGGATAAGTAAATTGAATAGAAGAATATTTTGTTTTAATTTTAGTTACCTGCAAGTTTTCAAGATCTGAGCGCAAAGCAACTTTTCTTTTCATCAGGCTTCATACCTCATTTGGCTTCCAGTGTTGGCACAAGGTCTGGTGCACGTTTCTGTATAAGTCAAGCATTTGCGATTTCTTTTTTTGTGCTTGGTTTCCGCATCCTCTTCCATGGTATATTTGGTTAATTTACCACCACCCCTTTCTGTTCCATCCGAATGACGCTTTTGACCAGATTTTTTGAAGGATTTCTGAGCCATGAATTGAGTTAGATAAGTACCAATCAATTTCATCGTCTCTTTGAGTTTCTCTTGCTCTAATTTTGGACGCTTCCCTGTGAAGGGTGCATCATATTTTGATCTTGTTTCCTTTGAGCCAGATGTGGATATGAAATCTTTGTATGCAGATTTTTTTGAAATCTGTTTCGATTTCCATTGATCTGGTCATTTTGCATACATATGTAAACAATGAAACATATAAATATGCTTGATTCTTGACGTTGCAGATAGAGTAAACTACAAAAAAGTAAACTTAATATGTTCAACATCAAGTTTTCGCAAGGCCTCACCTCATCTTTGACGGCCCTGCTTGTATGGTCGACTCTCTGAAACAACAACCTATGGCTCACATCAAAGCACTTCTCAGTTGTAAAAGAGGCGGATTTAAGCACATATAGCTCGGCAAAATATCTATTAAGTCATCACACAAACACAAGTCAAAAGAGTAATTTCAGCAAGTCAAACATCAATACAAAAAGATAGCATATATATTGGATTTTCCACACATATGAACACATTCAAGTTTCCATGACTTTTACCAAGAGGATACTACAACCTCTCCAATAGCAGCCGAGTGTTCAAAAGGCTACTGCAACCTCTCCAATAGCAGGCCCGTCAAAGTTATCTAATCTGTCCTATAACCCGAGATTGATCAGCCTTAATTGCTGTCAATAAAAGCAGGTTTTGCATATTGAAATTTCTGTTAAAAGCTGATTTTTGTAGAATAATATTTTTAAGAAAGCTCGATTAGTTCATGGGGAAGATTACGGTCAACAAAGCTTTAAGAGCGATCCCTGACCAAAGTGAAGCAAATGCTGCTACTTCACCAGCTCCCACTATTGTTGGCCTAAAGATAGTCCATAGGAATAATTCAAGTTAAATGCCTAAAAGAACTACCAATAGAAGCTAACAATGGGAAATAAGTAGATGTGGCAATTTCTACCCATATTCTTAATAAATGGGTTGAATCTAGTTATAATTGTTCTGACTTAATTGAATTTATAAGGCACAAAATTTAGTTTTAAAACCGAAAAAAAGTGTTCATGACTGGTATAAAATTCCATAGTTGCACACTAAGTTTTGTACACCATTAAACAACAGGAGATCATCGTGATTTTATATCTGCCTCAGGCACATGTCACAAGATTAAATTTACCTTTAATCAGTAACATGAACATAAGTGGATCCAGTATGTACATCATCCAAAGAATTTGCAAGAAGCTCAACAAAAGCTAAAATGAAAAAGGGGACAAGAGTATGTACCATATATCAGACCGGATTTTGAGAAAGTAGCGCAGCAAGAGTGAACTTATTGCTATATTTCTCGATATCCCTTCCAATACCTTAGCCACATTTTTATATTTGACATCCATGTTTATAACATAAGAATACTTAGTCTAAGAAAACTGCAACACTTTATAACATAAGAATACTTATGCAGTAGTATTAGTTCCATGTAACAATAAAGGATTCGCTTAATGGTATGAAAAACCTATAATTCACTAAAAGATGGAGATGAACAGAGTTTAGAATATTAGTTAACATGTAGGTTCAAATAGTTGGTACCTCGACACATTGATCTTCAATTTATGTTGTAGTTTCAAAGAATTCTCACTCCTCACATCCATGTTTTTCAAGGAACGTGACGAAAGAAATGAAGAAGCACCAACATCAACTCACATCACAACTAAAGTGGGCATTTGATTGCAAGAAATTTGACAAAGGATATGAAGATTCTCATAGGTCAAAGGGGTCGTTTAGGAGAAGCTACAAACTAACAATAGCCACATTCTTTTAAGACTGCTAGTTGGAAAAAAAAAATTAATTCAGAGTCACTAATCACTGCACAACACATTATCAATTTCTTTTAAGACTACTTTATCTCATATATGTCAAGTGGAACAGTCAAGGTCACCCATAGTGTACTTGTAATGGATAAAACCTCGCATATAATTCTAGACAGTAAATAATAATACTATTATTGAAATATACAATTTTGAAATCATAGTTGTATCACAAATGAGCTACAAAAAGATTACTCTTACTGAAGAAAAAGTCTCTCGGGTCAACCTGAAGAATTTAGACCCATTGGTTCAGCAAGGATTGAATGAGTTGTCCAGGTCTTTGTATAATGTAGCTTCATTACACAATTTCGTATGTGAAATTGACTTCAAAATGGTAGCATTTAAACTAACTATATATGTAGTGTTTTAAAGTTCAAAGGTAGCAGTCCTGATATACATGTCTTCTCCACTCGATTTCCCATACAGCTACTCATTTTGTTTGTAGGTGAGATCTCACCTAGGTACATAAACAAACACACTGAGCTTGTTATAAAAAAAGTAAAATTGAGAGGTTTGAAAAGATGTTGCTATTGTTGTTAGTTTTCCCTAATTATTCTTTTTATAAATATCAAGGCAGATCTAAAGTTGGAATGCAAAAAAAAAGTTGGAAGGCAATATTCACGAAATTATAATACAACAATTTTCTATGGCACCTGATGTGTTTTTTTGCGACCATGTGAGACTATGGGTTTCCTGTACTTACCATGATTTTCATCTTCTAAAGCTCACTTGTATGAATCTTGTTTATGGCAAGGCCCAGCTCAAACCTTATGACTCTTGTTACAAAGATTAATAGCACGGAATCTTCTAAAACTCACTTGTATAAATCTGCTTAGTAGCTTTTCAAAAGTAGCTATATAAATTTGAAGAAAAAAGAACATTTAAAGTAAAAGTGAAGAAGCTGTAGGGGATAACAAAGCTTGCGCTAAAATTATTCTCACATGTTACTTACATATTGGTATAATAGATATATATCACATAACCACGTGTAAAGCACACATCCAAACACTGTCCGTGCAGGCCAATTGAGTCATGTTCATTATTTCGCCCACAATTCCATTTGCTACCCATAGCTTTCCTCTGAGCTGATTTGGTCACATGTTTCCCGTGGCCAAAAGACAGCGGCACATTATGTTGTATCCACGTCAACTTACTACCAACCATACACACGATTATACTTCTGCACATACCTTACATCAATAGTGGACTCTGTTGGAGGCAAGTCGGCATGATCTGGAACAGCATCACAATTACTTCTTCCATCTAATTTTTTTGTGTCATCTGAGTGGAGATTGTTTTCGCCTGACACGCAACACATGATATACGCAACACATGATATACGCAATACATGAAAAGCTGATTAATCAATCATATTGAAAACAATAATATAGAGGATTATGTACCTTTAATTATTAATGTAACAGAATGATTATACATGCACATGAACATATATAGATTATCAAAGAAGAATTGATATGCAACAAAGAGAATTGATATGATCTTAGGCCAGTTCAACTTTTTAGTTTATATTCTACAAACCAAGATATATAAACACACTTGCTAATGCTAATATTTTAAACACATAATATAAGAGATTAATAGATCAAACAAAAACATACTGGGTAAAAAAAGGTACGCACCTGATTTCTCGAACCCTAATCAAAATCTTAATTTAAATTATGAAACTGCTATAGATTTAATATTTTTGTATTAATATATTAATGTACCTATCACATACGCAATGGTCATCACAACTCTTATCATGTCATCTAAATACACATGAATTTTACATAAACACGCAATACCAACTAATGAGCATTAGCATGCATACATCCAACACGCAACATTAATATGAGTTATAAACACACTTACTTGTGGTTTTAGGATCAATAAGAGAACCCACAAAAATAATTAGAAATATTAGGGTTTTAGGATCAATATGGTTATTTTTTCCTATCGTACTGTGTATCTTTAATCAACATAACAGACCGAAAAAATTACCTACGATATTAAACTAATGAGTTTTAGGATCAATAAGAGAACCTGCAAAAATAATAAGAAACATTAGGGTTTTAGGATCGATGGTTTATTAGGAGAAAAAGGTTAAAAATTACCTACGATATTAAACTAATGAGTTTTAGGATCAATAAGAGAACCTGCAAAAATAATAAGAAACATTAGGGTTTTAGGATCGATGGTTTATTAGGAGAAAAATGTTCGTGTTTTTTAAGAGAAAAAAGGAGTCGTGATATAATAATCTCTGCCATACTTCTTGTGAAAATTTATGTGTTCTTTAAGATTTATATATCAATGTTTTCAAACTCATAACACAAATTCCGGCATGCTCCAATGGTTATTGCGTTTGGTTGTCTATTTATTGTCCTGAGTTCGAATCGTGCATTGCACAAATTTTTTAAACAAAATTTCAGAGAATCATAGGTGCTGACGTGGATTAATAGGGGTGATGTGGCATTTCCCTCCTGTTATATATAATGTAAAGATATATATATATATATATATATATATATATATATATATATATATATATATATATATATATATATATTAACTCAAAACTTGAAATAGTTATTCAACCGCATTTAATGCGTAGTGGGAAAACGACTGCACACAAGTGGGTCCCTTGACCTTTCAAAACTGTTTGTCTCCTCGTTTATCGAAAAAATGTGAATAAAATATTGGGAATATTTTTATCATTTACTTGGAAAGTAACTACCTAGTTTCATGTGAAAAATATTTAATATTTATTCAGACATTAATGACACACATTAAATATCAGCTCAGGCTTTGAGATATTAAGCATACCCAGCTCAGCAACTAGCCTGTTGAACGAAGGTTCAGCCAAAGGCTTTGTAAATAAGTCAGCTAGTTGCAGCTCAGTGGGAACAAAATGTAGCTCAATATGTCCTTTAATAATATGATCCCTGATAAAGTGATACATGATATCAATGTGTTTGGTTCTGGAGTGAAGCACAAGGTTATTAGATAGTAATGGCACGTGTATTGTCACAGAAGATGGGTACTTTGTCATATAAAATCTCATAGTCAGCTAGTTGACTCTTCATCCAAAGTACTTGAGCACAACAACTAGCAGCTGCAACATATTCAGCTTTAGCTGATGACATAGCCACAGAGTTTTGCTTCTTAGCACTCCATCCAACCAACTTGTCTCCTAGGATTTGACAACTCCCTGAAGTACTTTTCTTGTCAATGCAGCACCCAGCGTAATCTGAATCTGAATAAGCCTTAAGATCAAAGCATGATTCTTTGGGATACCACATACCTAGAGAGGGTGTTCCTTTGAGGTACCTGAAAATTCTCTTAACAGCCACTAGATAGGATTCCTTAGAGTTAGCTTGGTACCTTGCACAGAGACATGTGGAGAACTGGATTCAGGGCGACTGGCAGTGAGATACATGAGTGACCCAATCATGCCTCTATACATAGTCTCATTAACAGAGACCTCTAACTCATCAAGGCCCAAATTGTTGGGTGGAAGCATGGGGCATTTCACTGATGCACAATCAGCCAAGTCATATTTTTTCAGCAAATCTTTAACATACTTTTCTTGACAAATTGAAATTCCTTTAGGACATTGTTTAATTGAAAACCCAAAAAGTAAGTTAATTCACCCATCATACTCATCTCATATTTCTTGGTCATTAATTTAGCAAAACGTTTACTAAGATTAACATTAGTAGACCCAAAGATGATATCATCCACATAAATTTGTACAATGATAAAATCACTTTTATCCTTGAAGGTAAAAAGTGTTTTATCAATGGAACCCCTAACAAATTTATTTTCAGTTAAAAAGGCAGACAACGTTTCATACCATGCCCTTGGAGCCTGTTTCAGGCCATACATTGCCTTGTGAAGCCTGTATACATGGTTGGGAAACTCACTGTTCTCGAATCCTTCTGGCTGTTCAACATACACTTCTTCAGCCAAATCTTCATTGAGGAAGGCACTTTTAACATCCATTTGATACACAGTGAAGTTCATATATGCAGCATAAGCAAGGAAGATTCTAATGGCTTCAAGTCTTGCTACAGGTGCAAATGTTTCATCATAACCAATCCATTCAGTCTGTGTATACCCTTGTGCAACCAACCTTGCCTTGTTCCTTATGATATTACCAATTTCATCCATCTTGTTCCTATATATCCATCTAGTGCATGTGATGTTCTTACCAGGTGGAGCAGGCACTAGAGTCTATACTTTGTTTCTTTTAAACTAACTGATTTCTTCCTGCATTGTAGCAACCCAACCATCTTCAAGAAGTGCTTCAGCTACACGCTTGGGTTCAATTTGGGAAAGAAATTCAGCAAACAAACATTCATTGGCTGAGGCTGATTATGAGTCATGAATTCTCTGTCTAATAGTAACCCCAGCATTTGGTTCACCAATGATGTTGACAAGAAGAACGTGTTGATCTCTTGACCATTTGCTTTGAGGAGCTGGGGAGTCATAGACAGGTGCAGGTATGGATGATGAAATTACAACTTGAGTTTGATTCTGCTGAGTAGGAGGACTCTCTTTAAAAATAATCTCTGTGTATGTGTCCTCATCAGCTATTTCAGGAAGTGATGATTCACAGACCACAAGAGAGTCTTCTTGATTAATAGGAATAGGAGTGTCATCTTCAGCTGAGGTGGAACATGGGCTTGTGGAAGGCTGACTTTCACTTTCAGCTGTCACTTGAGTAGAAGGAAGTTCAATGTTATGAGTTGACAGCGGATCATGTGCAGGAACATATGGGACAATAGTATTTGTGTGTGGATGATGATGAAAGACAAGCCTTGGCTCAGAGAACTCATCTGATGGGAAAGACCTATTTTCGTTGAAATCAATTTCATCACCTTTTGTTCCTGTTCTTTGTAGCACGTCATCATCTTCATTGAATGTGACATGAAAGGTTTCTTCTAATTCCTGTCTTCGTGTGTTGAATACTCTAAAGGCTTTGGCTGTTGGAGAGTATCCTAAGAAGAAACCATCATCGACTTTTTCATCAAACTTACCAAGTTGATCCCTGTATTTACAAATGAACACATGACATCCAAAGACATGGAAATAGCTGACGTCTGGTGCTCTTTTTCTAAAAACTTCATAAGAGGTTTTTCCATATCTCTTAACAATGATTGATCTATTCTGGGTATAGCAGGCAGTGTGGACAGCTTCACCCCAAAATTGCTTTGGTAAGGCTGCACCATTTAGCATGGTTCTGGCTGATTCAATCAATGTTCTGTTTCTTCTTTCAGCTACTTAATTTTGTTCAGGAGTTCCGGCTAAAGAGAAGTTTTGTGATATTCCCTTTTCATCACAAAAAGCTTTAAGTTGTTGATTCTTGAATTCAGTCCCATTATCACTTCTTAGAGCTTTTACTCTAACTTCATTCATGTTTTCAACCTGCCTGATGAAGGACATGATGGCATCAAATGCATCACTTTTCCTTTTGAGGAAGAAAACCCAAGTGTACCTTGAAAATTCATCAACTATGACCAAGGTGTATTTGTTGTGATTAATGGTCTGTGGTTTGACAGGTCCAAACAAATCCATGTGAAGGAGATGTAAGCACTTGTCAATAGAGAATGATTGCCTGGTCTTAAATGATGACCTGTGATGCTTTCCCTTAACACATGCTGAACATGTCTTGTCCTTAATGAAAGTCACAGGTGGTAGACCAGCAACCAAGTTTTGTGTGGCTAGCTTGTTGATGTTCTTGAAGTTGAGATGAGAGAGTCGTTTGTGCCACAGCCAATTGACACTTTCAGAGGCTTTTACTAGAAAACAATTTGAGTTGTCCTCTGAGCAAGAAGCCATGTTGATGACGTACACATCTCTTCTTCGAGGCGGAACTAACACCACATCATTGTTCTTGTTGAATATGGTTCCCTGAGTCTTTGTAAACAAAACCTTGTAGTCAACATCACACAACTGGCTGATGCTGATGAGATTGTGCTTAAGACCATTCACATATGCAACCCTTGTAAATGTTATTCCATTGCAGTTAACTGAGCCATATCCTTCTGTGTCGCCTGAAGAGTTATCCCCAAAAACCATTTTAGGAACATGCTCTTTTGAATATCTGTGCAGATATTGTTTGATTCCTGTCATGTGTCTAGAGCAGCCACTATCTAGATACCAGACCGATTCCCTGAGATGTTTCTGCACAGATATATAGAAACTGATTAGTTCATATGGTGAACCCACTTTCCAGTGGGTTCCCTGAATTGCTGATTAGAAACTCTTGAGTTCCTGTAAAACTTGTGACGATGTGAAGGACAATTGGCTGTATCATGAGTGTACCTTCCACAGATGTCACATCCAGGAAAGTCCCTGCACTCATCTGAATGGTGGTTTGTGAGACCACAATATTTATAGGGAGGGTAAGGTCTGTAGTTGCCTGATGGTCTCCTAGTAGCATGTTGTCTTTTCCTAAAAGGTGTCTGAGCTCTTTTAACAACCATATGTCTATCATGATCTATGGTTATATGATGAGAATTCTTACACACATTACAATAAGGTTTGATAACCTTTTCACCTTTGGGTTATCCTAAGACAGACTTAGGTTTAGAGGAAGCAGAGCATTCAGCGGAAGTCTTAATATGTTCTTTTAGGAGTTCTACTTCTCTCATTAATGACAACATGCGTTCTTCAGTTGATGGTTCAACTTTGTTCACATGGTTTGTTGAGACAGCCTTATAAACATTTTGCTTAAGAGATGGTTTTGCAGGAACAGCAAAAACCTTAGCTGGAGGTGTCTCAACATCTGGTTTGAGTTCAGCCTTAGCTCCTCTAGAAGAGCTGCTGGGTTCAACACCAGATAGTTTAGACAAAGGTGGTAAAGAATCAATGTTATTAGTAACCATTTCAGAGATAGGTACATCAGTCATGAGTGGGTCAGACATATGTATAGTCTCTGTGGATTTGAAAACAATCTCTTTGGGTTTCTTAAGTGCCTTCATTTTGTTTCTCTTAGCAGTCACAACCCTAGATATGTCAGCTGGTACTTCATCATCAAGTAATTTATTTATAGTGAACCAACTGCACATCCATTTTTCTATAACCTTGTTTAGTTCAGTTACTTGATCATTTAAGGCACTGTTTCTTAAAGTTAACTTATTAACTTTATTTTGAAGAGATGTCTTTCAGAGTTAACCTGTTTTAAAGTTTCACATTCAGCCTTAACAGTCAATAATTCATGTTTAACAGAGTGAAATTTATCAAGCAGGTTTTTTCTTTGTTCCTCTACAAAGTGTAAATCAACTATGGTATAATCAAGGACATGTTTACGTTCATTACTTTTAGACATAGAGATAAGCTTGTGTACCTTTTTCATAGTGATGTCAACCCATTGTCCTGACCTAGCATCTCCTTTACCAACAACAGGTTCATCCTCAGCTATAGCCATAAATGCCCTGACCCTGGTGGTATCTTCTTCATCAGATGTCAGCGGCTCATCATTCCAATCATAGGCTTCAGCTACCAATCCTTTCTCTGTCCTTTTATCACCCCCTTTCTTCTTTGACAGAGATTCTAACTTCAAATTCATCTGTTCCAACTCAGCCTTTAGTGCCTTGTACTTGTTTTTGTAATCCTTTTTCTCATTATCCGAGGAATTGGATTGATGAGATGAGTTGTTTTTTTTGTGATTTGAATTTATAAGGTTTGAATGATGAAGGATAGGATGGTGAGGATGTTTTTGTGGATGGACAGTCTTTTTGAAAATGTCCAAGTTTTCCATAGGCAAAGCAAGTTTCTTTGGATTTGTCAGTATGTTTACTAGCTGATCCTACTCTCCCTGACCTTTTGTAGAACCTTCTTTGATTAGCTAGTAAAGCTCTTTCATGAAACTCAGCATTAAGGTCTGTCATGAACTCCTGACTGCTATGAGTGTCTTCTTCAACATCTGAATCGCTGTCATGAGTGTGTGAGGTGGAAATCAATGCTTTGGATGTTGCTCCGTGAACTACAAATCTTTCAGACTCAGATTTGTAAATGGTATCAATCAGCCCTTCTTCATAGTTGTATTTTCCATATAGCTGAGCCAACGTATCATTCTTGATAGAGTTGTTGGCTCTCTGGGTCTGATTCATGCTCAGCCATTTTCTGGGAAGGCTGTTGACAAAGGTGGCGTTTACTTCAGCTTGTCCAATGGTGACTTCATTCATAGACAGATCGTTGAGAAGAATCTTCAGCCTTGTGTACGTCTGTTGTACCTTTTCACCTTCAAGTGCCTTGAAAGCATTAAACTGAAGTTTAAGTGCCTCAACCTTTGCTTCTCTGGTTTCAGAGGGTCCTTCGTGGCCTAGGATGAGGTCTGTCCACATTTTTTTGGCTGTTGGACATTGGGTTACTGATTTCATGATGTGTTTTGGGAGACATGAGTTGATAATGCTTTTGAGACGTTTATATTGGTTAGCCAATTTCCTATCAGCTGGAGTCCACTGCTTGAGAGGTTTGGGAAGAGGATTCTCATCAGTAGAGGTAAGAGCCATGAGAACATATGGTCCATTTTCTAGAATTTCTAGAAAAAATGGTTCAAGTCCATCTAGATAGACAAGAAATGGACTTTTCTAACTTGCAAAGTCATCTTCATCAAATACTGGAACGTTGGTAACATGGGAACCACCTCTTGAATCAAGAAGTTGAGGAAGGTCGTCTTCATTTTGAGTGAGGGTTACTCTAGGTGAGTTTGGTGGTGGTGGAGTGTTCCCGGAGACCAAATTTGGTGGTGGTGGTGGGGTGTTGCTTGTTTCAGGCATGGTGGATCTTGATTATAAAACTTAGAACGATGTTTATGAAGGTTTTAATATCAAACACCGCTTTGATACCAATTGAAAGTCCCTAATACTATATTAAAACGAACAATAAGGATAATCAACACAAGTAAATAATTTTCAAACGTAGTACTTTATTATTGTATAACAAGTATTACATGTCTTATGGATAACACAGTTTGAGGACAATGTGTTGTGTACACTTTGGACAAATTAAAGCAAACTCAAGAATACAGGTACATCTGTTCTTCTTATGAGTTGTAAAGAGTTAATGCGTCAAATCTAACAAAGTGAACGACATTAACTCTAGCCTACGTATCCTATTTATAGTGGTACGAGGTTGACTCTATGTACTGGTTGATGGTGACTACACAAAACAGACAATGTCAGACATCTGTCAAAAGATGTTCTTCTATTCTTGGTAGTCTGCCACAACGCTTTAGGGAAACAGAGCTGACATAGTTTCCCTTTCCTTCATTCCTTGTACTTTAGGCTGTGAAACTTCCCGCCTAAACACTTAGGTATGTCCAAAGTGTACTGAGTGTTAACAGGGTATTGCCACCCCTGTTAACACTCAACCACTCAGAGTCCCTGATACATCTTGGCTGTTATCCAACACAGCCAATGAGTATGTCTTCAAGTAATCTTCGACTTCCTTGACAATGTCTCTGACATGGACTCCTCTGTGGTTGCTCACAGAGACTTAGAGCTCTGTGAGTCTTGGGTTACTTGCCTGTCTCCTAGGCACAGACAAGTTAATATCAAACAACTTATTTAAGTTTAAATATATGACTAAGGGAGTTCAAACAAACTTAGATTCCTAACAAATATATGTATATATAGTTACAAATTTCATGTGTATAGAGTTGTTCGGTTTGTTCGGTTTTGTTTGGTTTTATTTTTGTCAAACCATAACCAAACCCAACACCAATTAAATACTTCGGTTCGATTTTAAACCAAACCATACACCGATTAAATTTTTTGGTTCAGTTTATTCGGTTTCGATCCGGTTTACTTTTCGGTTTATTCGGTGTCAAACCAAACACTGAACACCCCTATTGTTTTGGGTGGGGGGTCACTTGACCCCACCCTCTCGTAGCTCCGCCCCTGATGTGTCGTATATTTTTGTAAGTTTCAATGATCAAAATATTACTCGCTTCGTTTAAAAAAAAGTGTTCACAAACAAAAAATTAAGGTTTAAGGTATTAAATAACAATATACTTTTTCAAATAATATCCTTATGGTACGTGTACCTCAAAAATTATTGAAATAATACATGATATAACTTTTCGTGCTCATATGGTCACATTTTTACCTATAACCGGCTATATCGGTCAATTTTGTCAAATTCACTAACGTACGTGACATCGTTAGTCTTTTTTCCAACGTACGTTACCATCGTTAGTCTTTTCTTTCAAAAAAATAATATTTTTCAAAAATATGTTCTTTTCTTCATAAATCTTTTTTCTGAAAGTTTATATTTTTTGAGAAAAGCATTTTAAAATTTTTAATTTTACACTTTTTGAAGAATTTTTTTTTGAAAAGTAAGTATTTCTTTAAAAAAAATATCTATATATATTTTTTCAATTATTTAATTTTACGTAAGTTTTACACATTTTTTTTATTTTTCCTAACAAACTTTTTTGAAATTATGTTTTTTTCAAAAACTAATTTTCTTTCGAACATATGTTTTTTTTTCAAACATATGTTTTTTTTCCAAAAAATAATAACTTTTTTCGAAAAAAGAATTTTGAAAAATTATTTTTTTGAGAAAATATTTTTTGGAGAAAAGTTTCAATTTTTTTCGAAACGTTGCAACATTTTAAAATGATCGTTTGTAAAAAGATCAACGTTGCAAAATCACTATAAGTTAGCACGTAGAAAAAAGTTTCATGTATCATATTAACAGGTAAAGTTAAAGTTGAAGTATTATCTGAATAATTTATTAGATACACGTATCACAAAAGTATTTTTGAAAGTGTATATTACTATATAATACCTTAAACTCAAAAAATTATGATATAAACAATGCTAGTTTTGAACGGCAAAAAATTGCTTACTTTTCCCATTATTATTAACACATATATTTAGAGGAAAAAATTCAACATTTACTTTTTTTTAACATAAACTCAATCAACCAATAACAATCACCTATTTTTTTATTTAACAAAAAAATCTATTTTTTAAAAATTAAATCTCACAAACAGTTAATAGTTACGCAAAACAAAACATGTTATCGTGACGAGAATTAAATCATCTTTTTATCGAGGGACAACTTTATATACTTTGAACGAACTTTTTTTTTTCTGAGAAAAATCATACATATGATTCGTATCACGAATTATATATGATTTTGAAAAATCATATATGATCCGTGATACGAATCATATATGATTTTCTCAAAAAAAAAATTCGTCGAAAGTATATAAAGTTGCCTCTCGATAGAAAGATGATTTAATTCTCGTTGTAATGGTGTATTTTTTGTCACTTGATGATTTACCGTTTGTGAGATATTTAATTTCTAAGAAAAAGATGAAAAGTTGGTTTGAATGAATGTAATTAGTTGATATGGTTTATACTAAAAATACTGTTTACATTAATCTCAACTTGAAATTTAATATAAGGATTATTGCATGTTTTTTATGACAAAAATGTGAAATTTTCCTATTAAAATGATAGGTATTTCTGAATAATCTTCTTTAAACTCACACCAGAAGGGCAAACTTGCGAGAATATTTTTCTTAAATATCGAGATTGTCTTTGCCGCCACGTTGCTTGATCAAACAATTATTAAACGTCCACTTCAAAACAACAAGATAAGAAGATGCGATTAGGGCCTTGACCTTTTGACCTTGAGGGGGACCTTATCAATGACCCATCACATAACTTTGAACTATAACACATGAGACCATGTTTATTCTCAAACTGATCCGACCGGTTGGAGTGTATAAGACAAAACACAGCCAATATTATATTAAGAAAGTACAGAAGAGAAGGAAGAGAAGGCCACGAACTGGTCGTAGCGTGACTTCCAAATTTCTGACCCAACCATGCCACATGTTACATTCTAAATCTGCCAACAAAACCCACAATAATAGAACTATTTCATCAAGATTGTGTATGTTTTCATGGGCATAAATAGTTACCTTATCTCGTTGCCTTTTTATGTTTGTGATAATGAAATGAGAATCAAAATATTGGCTGCAAGTGATATATGATAAAGTAAAGTGGTTGATGCAAATGATATGATTGAGATTTGAGAAGGTAAAGTGAAGTGGCTGCGTTTTGTATGTGTTTGGTATATTTTAGGGTATCTTAAATGGGTTTTAGGGTATATTAATTTGGGCTACTATCATCTGGGCTGTAAACACACACTTTCTACTAGTTCATTCTTATGGAAGCATGTAGTGAATTGATTAATATGAGATTATTGTATTGTTTGGATGAACTACAATAGTTTTTATATTGGTTTAAGTAATTAAATGAAATATAAAAATAATAATAATATATGTTAAGTTGGGTTGGGTTGGGTTGTTGATAAATGATAAAAAGTTGAGATTGGTTGTATGTGTGGGTTGTATAAATGGGAGAGTAAAAAAATAATATTTTATTAAGAGGTTGGGTTGGAGGAGGTTGTGAATAAATATAGTCTGATACCAATTTTATGGAATAAATGTTTCTAGAAATCCTGATGACCCAAAAAGATTTAGTAGTGTTTTATGGATCGAGTAGTATCATGCAACTTTGGCATGCTGTTCAATGAAAGTTGTCGTAATGGTTAACGGTATCCCTTTTATAACGTACGATCTAGGATTGTGTCGTGTAAATCTGTTTAACTAGGTTTTTCGTTACGAATAATATACATATTCTTGCCCTCAAATTTCCACAAAGAACACTTGTTCATGCAAATATCCACACAGAATGAAGAATGATGGTTTGAAAACTTGTAAAATCTTACGTTAGAAGGGTAGAATGGTCATTTACTTGTGCAAGTTGGAAAGACTTCCCAAGTTAGCAAGAAAGAACCTGATGCAACATTGGTTCTTAGATGAGCATAACAGAATATGCTCATATCTCATGTTGATAATATAAAAAAACACGAAAGGGTATAAATTCCAATAATCTGGATAGTATTATAGTGAGTGTACCACAAGTAACTAACAGAGATAAAGAAGGGTGCAAAACATCTTCAAGAAAAAGAAAGGTGCCATGGGAGAAACTGGTTGTGAATCTGCTGATATTTTTACGCGTAACTTTAAGACGATTATGGAGCAAGAAGGAATTTACCATCTTTTATCAGGTGGACATAAGGTATGCAGTTATGCACCACCTTAAAAAAACTTACTGTACATATGTTGCTGAACTTGTTATGAAATTTACCTATGAACTCCCTCCACTTGATAGTTTAGTTGTTGGCATACCCAGAAAATCTAAAGGGTGATACAACTTATTGGGTGACAATTATGTTAAGAGTAAAAATATTTTGGAAGTCATTACACCAGCTAGGCCATGGCTCTGTCACGATTATATCTGTGCCGTGCTCTTTGCTAATTTTGACTATAAAAGACCTATTGATGCAACCCCTATAGTTGAAGCTTAGTGCGCTTCTTCTGGTAGGCTTCTTGTGAAAGCTACAATGGGTCGGTTTAGCTTTCGCTATATGCTTTATCTGTAACGGGTCAAATGGACTGAACACTTCCAACGGGTCAAAAGTCGTGCAAAGTATGGTGATAGTGCATATAACCAAAATCACTTGAAAAAAGAAATTGATTATTACTGTAATAGATATACATTTGAAATACACATATAGAACAAATTACATATAATTTTTTTTACTGTATAACTCTAACAAAAAAGTGGTGCGGGTGAACCCAACCCATCCGTGCCTGTTTTAATTAATACAACACAGTGGCTCTTATGTAACCGAATTCTATTCTTAGCTATCAACAACCTAAGCAAGCTCCTTTTTTTTCTTTTATGCGGCTAGGTACCAATACCATCAGGCAAAGAGAAGACAATATGCTTATTGTTTTCTGCAAACTGGAGTAGACCGTGTAAGGCTTTTATACCACAATTAGTGCAAGCATACAACATGCTAAAAGATACTGGCCAAGAAATAGAGGTTATTTTTGTATCATTTGACCGAGATGAAAATGGATTTCAAGAACATGTTAAGTGCATGCCATGGCTTGTGGTTCCGTTTGATCTCGCCATTCAGAAGATACTTGGTAATATGTATAAAGTTAATCAAATCCCGGCATTTATCCCACTGGAAGTCAACGCAAACTTGCTTGCGAAAGATGCAGTCGGGATGATAAAAGATTATGGAGCTGATGCATTTCCGTTCACTAAGAAAAGGCAACAAGAGTTAAAAGCCTTAGATGAATCAAAGGTTCAAGGGGGAAAGTTGGATGAGCTATTTGAAAATTGCAGCTTCGTCTCTGGTAAAGGTGAAAAGGTTAGCAATTCGTGTTTATTTGTTTTTACAGAAAATATGTGATTGATAGGTGTTTAGATTTTCATTTTGAAATCAAATATCGGGTCCTTTTTGAAGTTTTGGATAAACGACGGTCGACGGGTCAAATGATCACTGTTCGGTAATTAGTATCATATCAGCTGGAGACTTGTACTCCCAATTCACAAGACATCATTTTGTCCCAACTTGTCATTTTTGGTCACATTGTCTATGAAAAAGAATATAGTTTTCTAAAAGGTCAAGGTGTCAAACAGAATTATCTAATATTACCCGGTTTGAGTCTGTGTGATGGTCTTTGGTCTTGATTGTAGATATGTGCATCCGATCTCGTTGGTAAGACGATAGGCCTGTACTTTGGTGCACACTGGTGTCCACCTTGTCGTGACTTCACTTCACATCTCATCGAAGCATACAATGATATCATCAGTGACAAAGATCAAGATTTTGAAGTCATATTTATCTCAACCGATAGAGACCACAAAGAATTTGATCTCAGCATAAGCAAAATGCCATGGCTAGCTATCCCTTATAACAACAAAACAAGACAAGATATCTCTAGAATATTTGAAGTCAAATGGATCCCGAGCTTGATATTTCTAGGACCAAATGGTAACATAGTTCGCACAAACGGGAGAGAAATGGTTTCACTCTATGGTGCTAAAGGTTTCCCATTTACTGAAACAAAGATCTTGCAGGTAGAATCTTCGTTAAAGAAGGAAGGAGAAGGATTACCGCAACAAATAATGGATCGTAAGCATGAACACATTCTTAAGTTAGACATGGCGAAAGCATATATATGTGATTTCTGTAAGAAGCGAGGAGCATTCTGGACGTTTTCTTGTGATGTTTGTGGCTATGACCTTCATCCAACATGCATAGAAGGAACCCTTTAGAAAATTATGTATGCATTTAAGTATTATTTTAGAATAACATGGCTCGATAAACCTGTTATATGTTCAAACGCATACAATTTGCCTAAATTGATACACGTATATAAATATAATGATTGCTAGTTTTATTGAAATTTTTGAATGAGGATGTTAACACCATGCCCAGGTTGTACAACCATCCTATAAGCAGGGGAATGTTGATAATTTGGAGACAACGAATAAGTGAACTTTGAAGTGATGAGCGATATGATGACTTTCAACTCAGCCATAGCAAAGTTTCTCCCTAAGCAAGATCGAGCACCAACGCCAAAGGGAACATACGCTTGTGGGAACTTACATGCTTTTGTTACACCATTGGCAAACCTCTCGGGTTTGAATATGTGGGCATCAGGTCCCCATATTTCAGGGTCACGATGCAATGTTGGGATCAAGCTCCATATGCATACTCCTTTAGGTACGTCTACATGGCCTATTTGTGTCCTTTCTAGTGCCTCCCTAGAAACAAATGCTGCTGGTGGGAATAACCTCATTGCTTCTTGAATCACCAACATTACCTGCAAAAGTGATTTTGACATATAATCAGTTGTTTAGGTGTCTGGAATTTTCTGATTATATAGCATATAACGACCAAAAAGGACATTCTTGAGAAAAAAAATGCGGGATACATGGCAAGCGTATAGGACTATGGGAGTACGAATTTCTCAAACTAAATTTAGAAGGGTACATTAGTGATTTATTCTAACGCTTTGTTAACTAGCTTAAAAGTTTTTGTCGCAATTTCAATGTTCAAACACTAAAATCATCTCACAATAACTGCGAGTCAATTTTAAAAACTGAAATCCAAAAAGGTTATAGATTGTACCGATTTTAACTTTGGGAGTGAATCTACACCGAGTACACCATCAGGACAAGCTTCAGACATTTCATTTCTGATATTAGTTTGCCACTCAGGATACAAGGCTAACAGCATCAAGCACCATGATGCAGCCACACTAGTCGATTCGTGTCCTGCAAAGTAAATGTTCTTGCAGTTATCAACAATGAAATGTTTGCTTTCATCTTTACTCGCAAAATGGTCCATAGCTTCCTCTAAAATCATTTGCAAAAGATCTTTTTTCATCAATGGTGTCTCTGTCTCTTGACATTTTCGTTCACACACAGCCTCCCATATTAATGAGTCTATCTCCTTTTCCAAACTCTTTACGTCTTTCTTTTGCCTGTATCACATTAACTTTTAGATTATCGGTTTTTTAAACTTAAAATAGTGATATTTTATTGCATACCCGATAGCAGGAAGGCCAAAAAGCATGCCCTTTGAGGAGATATTTTTTTGAAGGGTCCTAAGTTTTGAAAAAATTTCTTTGCCTTTAGTATAAGAGCTTCCAAAACAAGCCCGTGAGATAACATCTGCGGAAACCTCCCTTAAATCATCATCAACTCTTATATCCGCTATGCAGTCCCCTTGAGCTTCAATGCATGATTCCCATTTCCTCAAAAGTGGTTCTGCTGAATCTGTCATTAGCCCCACCATACCCTAGCCAATTAACAAAATGGTTCGTGCACTATCAGTACATATACATCACATGAACAATCAAGGCCTTGTTAATCGTCAAGTCCATCTAGCAGGTCCCATATGCTAGTTCATGCACAATTATATAGGATGCGAGTTTTGAAATTGTTTAAATGGTTTCAAATAATCAGAATAAGATATTCGGCTGACCTAAATCGGCAATATGACTAGTTTTTGGATTGTTTTCGACGTTGTAATACATAAAAAAAAAAGTAATTCTTGTGAAATAGGAAATAGGGGGAGTTAAAGTCCCTATTATTACGTTAAAATAACAGACGAGTCGGTAAATTTATATTGTCATTTGTTAAATAAGTGTTGCTGAGTCCTGCAACTAGATAGTACTAAATGATTGTCCAAAGCTAACTAGTTGAGTCTAAGTAACCAGGCCCCGAAAAGCATTATACGTTTCGACAAACACTAAAAACTGACATGATTGTGACTACAAGTAGTAGCAATCAAAATACTTTATTCGGAAGGCTTATTCAGCACATAGATCATTTTCAAACACACAACGCCCATGCAGGTCCGTCGAGTGATCCTACATGTCATGTCGACATGACATATAATGTCTTTGTTATGTGGTGAAAATAATTGATGTACTATTGTACTATACCTTAACTTTATCCATGAAGAATTCAGGAGCAATAATTTTCCTCTGGTGCACCCAAAAATGACCATTTGATCTCAAGATTCCTTTGCCAAGCAGAGGTGACAGTCTTTTTGTAATGTAAGAAGGTTTTCCAAGTCCAAGTGTGATAGACTGATTCATTTCCTTAACAAGCTCTGGATCATTTATATACAAGTGTTGCTTATACCCTGCCGAGTATGTGTATATTGAACCTGCGCGCATGCATCCAAACACATTGTTAGTAAAACGGACGTAACTAAACAAATCTCAACTAAAAATCCTAGATATTATCCCTAGGGACGAATAAGTCGTCCCTAGGCTTCAAAATTGTTGTAGTGTGTATGTCTCAGGAATAAAAACTTTGCTCAACCGATCTTATAAGCGTTGCTACATGATATCAACCAATATTTATTCGGTAGCTGGTTTTGCGAAGCTGACATGAGTCTAAGACACTAAAGATCACTTGCATCTAGTATATGAATAGCTGTACATTCACTAACAAAAATCAAAACATGATAGATGCGGGAACATGTTTTGCATGCATTATTCCATGGATGGAAAAAGTTTAAAGGTAAAAGAACAAAAAAACATCTTTTATCAACATAAGTACTATTGATTCTATCCAGCGAAACACAAGTACTATTGATTCTATCCAGCTCATAATATAAAAACATTTATGGGCCAAAAACATCTCAAGTATTATAGCATGAGTAGCTTAGTGGACTTGTAACTAGGGTCGAATTTCTTCCTTGGTGTGATAGAGACACAATTATTTGAGAAAATAACCAATATAATATAAAAGTTTATAGGTAAGTGAAGTTTTGGGTAAACTGTAAATTTTGTTTTTCGACTTTGTAAAAATGATAATTTTGTTACTGTGTGTAAGCTTCAAGAAATTTTACCACTATACTTGTTAAAATTGTGTTAACAACTTCCGAGTAGACAGTTTGTAATTTTCTCTAACTTTTGACCGTTATCTCCTCTTATGTGCCATGCACATGAAAATATTTTCGTCATTTTAGGTCATCGCCACTTTGATTTTCCACCACCAACAACACCGCCGCCTTTTTCTGAAACCTCAAAAAAAATCTTACACTCTGATTTGGTGGATTAAAAGTTAATCTAATCAAACGAATAGAGTTCAAGTAGCGCACTTAAAAAAATTCAAGAAAATGTTTTTAGGTGCGCTTACTTGAACTGTATTCGTTTGATTAGATCAACTTTAATCCACCAAATCAGAGTGGAAGTTTCCTTTGGAGGTTTTAGAAAATGGCGGTGGTGGTGGAAAATTAAAGTGGGGAAGGAGAAGTGTGGATGACAGAAAATGACGAAAATGCCCTCATATGCATGGCACATTAGAGGAGATAACGGCTAAAAGTTAGAGAAAGTTACAAACCGTCCACTAGAAGATTGTTTTCCACGATTTTAACAAATATAGTGGCAAAATTATCTGAAATTTACACTCAGTGACAAAATTGCCGTTTTTACAAAATCAAATAACGAAATTTACAGTTTACCCTAAAGTTTATTAGCAACTGATATGGACACATCTCCTTTTCTATGTATGTTATCTTTTGCATTTAGTTACATGCGTTATTGTATGATTATACTGTCAATGATACAGACGTGATAGAAATATAAGTTACATTAAACAACAGTTGCTGATCTAGTGATCATCTACTCAATAATTCCATGATATTTGAATATGTGGTTGGATGCAAATTTGATACGAAAATTCAAAGCTGTTTAATAATTTTATATAATAGGCATTTAGTTTATTCATGTACGTACTATTTATTGTCGTAGGGCACAATTATTGCCACTTGATTTTTTATGTTAGATTCATGAAAACTAAAAAAGGACACCGAGGAACAATGAAACGTCGGTTTCATGCAAAAGTAACACTACAACATTCGAGGCCTTCCCCGTCGAATTTTTTGACCTTTCCCCGGCGACATTTCGATGGGGAAGCGTTTCCCCATCGACATGTCGATGGGGATTCTTCGATGGGCAAGATTCGATGGGGATAGCTTCCCCATCGACAATCCCCATCGACAAGCGGGACCCACGCCATTTTCAGCAATCAAAAAAAGTGCCACGCTGGACGACTTTTCCCCGGCGACCTTTCAACGGGGAAACTCAAGTGCACTTAACAAAAAAATTAATTAGCAAATGCTAATCTTCGTAAATTGTATATTTTCCCCGGCGACGCATAGCCGGGGATAACCCTGGATTATATTTAAATTTTTAAATGTTTTAACGACTTTTTAAAAAAGTCAAAGTAATTTAATATATCCCCGGCGACATGTCGCCGGGGAAGAGTCGTGACTTTTTAAAAAGTCAAAGATATCTTGTTGACTAATAAAAGTCAAATTTTTGCTTGCAACTTTCCCCGGCGACACGTCGACGGGGAAACATGGTAGTTTTTTTTTATGCCCAGCCTGCACAGCCTGCGTTTTCCAGATTTTTTCCGGAATTTTTCCGGAAAAAATCTACCAAAACCTGAAACCTGTATGCAACAATATGTAATCTATCCAAATACACCACAACTCATACGAAATACACAAAACAATATAACGGATCAACGCATTCGATATATTAGACATAGAATCGTCCAAAATCTTACTAAACAAAGAAATAGTCTCAAAACGGGTGACCAATGTATTCACCTAGCTAGATCGATAACATGTTCTAATTAAACAAACCGGGAAGAAATTGTTAATGGTAGGAAAGCCTAATAAACTACAAGTCACAAATACCATATGCTTACCCGACACAAACACCTAATCCTCATCCGACGAGTCGGTATCATCATCAACGATAATAAAGGGGTCCGGGTTGTCGTTCCCTCCGGTACTGCTACTAGTACCTACCGCTGGAGTTGAGTTAGATGCTGTAAGCATGTCAGAGAATCTGGGGTCTTGCCTGAAGTACTTGGTGATCATATTTAGCGTTTTGGTGATCTGGCTGTTCTTTTTCTTTAACTTTTTATTATCTTTTTTCAGCTTATCAATTTCTGAGGCGTGATCAGGAAAAGAGGAGGAGTGGCGGTCAGACACGACCCTACCAATACCCGGGAGGTGTCCCCGACCCTTCGATGGGCGAACTATCATCATGATTTCCTCCTCTGTGTACGGGACACCGCTGGGGGTGTTTGAACCTAAATCCCGTAACCTGATCATCTCATCCTACGTAATAAAAAAAAAACACGAGTTAGCTAATATATTAGTCAGGTTTCCCGGGTATGGTTTCTCGACAAATAATTAAAGTGCCATTATTTGAGACAAAACTTACATATAACGCTTGCTCCCCGGGGTCCTGGAAGGCGCCGCCTACTGTATGAAGACGGAAGAATGTGTCAATCAAAGACGGATACTCCTGTGTCTCTGAGTTACTCATCTGCACATACACACGTATATAAGACGCAACAAATAAAATACAAAAATATACAAAAAAAAAAATCTACATAAAAAATACAAAAAAATTATAAAAAAATTATAAAATGATTTTAATGTTCATTTCGATGGGGAAGCGTTTCCCCATCGACATGTCGATGGGGATTCTTCGATGGGCAAGATTCGATGGGGATAGCTTCCCCATCGACAATCCCCATCGACAAGCGGGACCCACGCCATTTTCAGCAATCAAAAAAAGTGCCACGCTGGACGACTTTTCCCCGGCGACCTTTCAACGGGGAAACTCAAGTGCACTTAACAAAAAAATTAATTAGCAAATGCTAATCTTCGTAAATTGTATATTTTCCCCGGCGACGCATAGCCGGGGATAACCCTGGATTATATTTAAATTTTTAAATGTTTTAACGACTTTTTAAAAAAGTCAAAGTAATCCAATATATCCCCGGCGACATGTCGCCGGGGAAGAGTCGTGACTTTTTAAAAAGTCAAAGATATCTTGTTGACTAATAAAAGTCAAATTTTTGCTTGCAACTTTCCCCGGCGACACGTCGACGGGGAAACATGGTAGTTTTTTTTTATGCCCAGCCTGCACAGCCTGCGTTTTCCAGATTTTTTCCGGAATTTTTCCGGAAAAAATCTACCAAAACCTGAAACCTGTATGCAACAATATGTAATCTATCCAAATACACCACAACTCATACGAAATACACAAAACAATATAACGGATCAACGCATTCGATATATTAGACATAGAATCGTCCAAAATCTTACTAAACAAAGAAATAGTCTCAAAACGGGTGACCAATGTATTCACCTAGCTAGATCGATAACATGTTCTAATTAAACAAACCGGGAAGAAATTGTTAATGGTAGGAAAGCCTAATAAACTACAAGTCACAAATACCATATGCTTACCCGACACAAACACCTAATCCTCATCCGACGAGTCGGTATCATCATCAACGATAATAAAGGGGTCCGGGTTGTCGTTCCCTCCGGTACTGCTACTAGTACCTACCGCTGGAGTTGAGTTAGATGCTGTAAGCATGTCAGAGAATCTGGGGTCTTGCCTGAAGTACTTGGTGATCATATTTAGCGTTTTGGTGATCTGGCTGTTCTTTTTCTTTAACTTTTTATTATCTTTTTTCAGCTTATCAATTTCTGAGGCGTGATCAGGAAAAGAGGAGGAGTGGCGGTCAGACACGACCCTACCAATACCCGGGAGGTGTCCCCGACCCTTCGATGGGCGAACTATCATCATGATTTCCTCCTCTGTGTACGGGACACCGCTGGGGGTGTTTGAACCTAAATCCCGTAACCTGATCATCTCATCCTACGTAATAAAAAAAAACACGAGTTAGCTAATATATTAGTCAGGTTTCCCGGGTATGGTTTCTCGACAAATAATTAAAGTGCCATTATTTGAGACAAAACTTACATATAACGCTTGCTCCCCGGGGTCCTGGAAGGCGCCGCCTACTGTATGAAGACGGAAGAATGTGTCAATCAAAGACGGATACTCCTGTGTCTCTGAGTTACTCATCTGCACATACACACGTATATAAGACGCAACAAATAAAATACAAAAATATACAAAAAAAAAAATCTACATAAAAAATACAAAAAAATTATAAAAAAATTATAAAATGATTTTAATGTTCATTACCATAAGATGTCGGAAAGCAGGAACAGAACGAGATCCTTGTCGGCTTACGGTCTTGCTCTTCGACCTGTTTTTGGAATTCTGTGCAGCCCGGGCAGCGTTCTTAGGATCACTCCAAAAAGTTATCTGCTTATCCCACTCTTCCTGCTCATAACCCGAGGGAGGGTTGCTTCGGATCCGCTCCACGTCAACATTGCCCTCAGCGTTACGGACCCACCACTGCGTCTTGAATGATGTCTTGCTTGTGTTGTATGATTTCGTACAGTGAGCAGTTATGCCATTGTTGATTTTCGTCCATTCTGGTGATTCCCGGTGGGGACGGAGGTCAAACAGCGCCTACAACCATATACAACAAAAACACAGTAAGAGATATAATTTACATATTTATATAAATTTGTTTATTTATTTATATGATATAAATAAACAAACCAATTTAAATAAATGATTTATCCAAATTTGTTTATTTATTTATATGATATAAATAAATAAACGAATTCAAATAAATAATTTATCCAAATTTATTTATTTATTTGTATTTATATCATATAAAATACATAAACGAATTTAGATAAATGTGCACAACGGAATAAATAAATATGATAATGAAATATAAACATAAAATAATAATGAAAACACTTACCGCCAATTCCGCGGTGACGGATGCCCTTATATGCTCCGGTATCGCCTCCCAAGTAGGGTAGTACATGGGCAACTTTCTCATCGCTTCCCCAAGGACGTTGCCCCATCTGCCGGCATTCGGACCGGTAGGCATCCGGGTCTTCTGGTCCTCCAAATCAAACTGAATCGGCAAGCGACCACTTGTTTGAACAGCGAGGCGAGTTGCTAAGTTACGGGTGTCTGAGCGGGTATTCAACCTGCCCGCGGCCCTTCCACCCAAGTTAGGCTTTCGCTTGCCTTTGCCTGCAAAATCAAGTGAGTGATAAAATCATAAAAATTAAAAGCAAGCAAATTCAATGTATCAAGTTTAAGCTTGTATTACAATAATCAAGAATTTCTCACCTCGGTTATTGAAGCAATCCCCGGTGGGATTCTGAGAGGGGGGGCGATGATCCTCACCTCCACCGTCACCGCCGTGACCCCGTGCAACATCTGCCGACATCTGTACAGTAGCATTAGGATAACATAGAATAAAATAAACAAAGCATGCACACATCCAAATAAATATACACATTTTAAACAATCCACAATAGTTGCATTCATTCAAATAAATGTCTTTTACAAGTTACAACTAAAAATCAATCTTCTTCTTCACTAGAATAAACTTTGTCTTGACCATCATCAAGATCAAGGTTGACACCTTCATCGTCGGACGAATCTGCTAAATCATGAGGAATGGGGTCTTCCTCGTCAATAATATCGTCATCAACATCAACATCAATGATATCTATATCTGGTGGTGCGTCAACATCTACTGATTCGCCTTCTATATGCAAGGCCGGTATATCCAAGTCGTCAGTACTAGTAGAAAGTGTGAGATCAGATGAGTTGGTGGCATGTATGGCGTCCTCTACCTCAATGACACCCCCGTTGTTAAACTTTGTATGACTAATGTGTTCGACGACCCTCCAATCGGGTGGTCGTCTTGCTAAATCTTCAAGGTAGAAGCATTGTTTGACTTGTGTTGCGAGAATGTATTGATCTTCTGTAAAACTCTCAGCATTTGTCCGGATTTGTATCATGTTGTTTCTAATGACACATCTTTTGACACGTCTTCTTTCTTCAGTGTCGAACCACTTAACTCGGAACAACAAAGTAGAGTACCTAAAGTACACGAACTCGAGGATTTCTTCAAGCTGACCATAATACATTTTTCCTCGTGGACCAGGCGAACAAATGCCGCTGCTTTGAGTTGTACGACGTGCATCTTTGTTGTGCACGACAAACCTCACACCATCAACTATACAAGAGGTGAGTGAGAATGGAGTTGATGTTGGCCCACAAGCCAAAGCGAATAACTCGCCGTCTTCGGTAACACGTGGGTCATTGTCTACTCTAAGTCGACGGACCTATGAACACAAAATATCATGTCGTTATTTATACACTTACAATTTTTTGTTTTTTTTTTGTTTTGTTTTTTTTTTTTTTTTTTGTATTTTTTATTTATTTTTTATTTATTTTAGAATAAGTATACCTTATCCTCAAACCAGCCGGGAAATTCCTTTGCCATGTCTTTGTCGTTTTTGTTCGGAAATTCACTGAAAGATGTTCATGGTGTTAGAATAAGTCGTCGAAAATACAAGTTAAGAAAAATAGGTTTAAAAATAAAAACGCGTACCTCTTGAACTTGGCCCGGTACGTGTCGATTTCAGGACTATTGTGAAGTACATACCACCTCACTTTCTTCAGTTCTTCAGGATCAAATCTACTAATCGAACGGGCCGCAAGCGGTCTACATGATGATTTGAACACCTGAAACTGAAACTCTGGAGTAGGGGCATCCACATTACGGTCGGGACGATTAAATTTGGTGGTAACATCCCGAAAATAATTAGAGCTGAAAGTCAATGCTTCTTGTGCAACATAACCCTCCGCAATAGAACCTTCCGGCTTAGCTTTATTTCGTACAAAGTTTTTTAGCGTCTTCATAAACCTTTCAAATGGATACATCCACCGTGGGCGAATAGGCCCGCCCCATATGGCCTCTTCAGGTAAATGGATAACCAGGTGAATCATAATGTCAAAGAAAGCAGGAGGATATATGGCCTCAAGATTGCACAGAATATCGATCACTTTTTTCTGAGCCTTCACCATGTCATCCACCATCAAAGTTGTAGAGCAGATTTGCTTAAAGAATGAACATAGCTCCATAAGTGGTTTTGCAACGTCAGCCCGCAAGTAATTCTGAAGACCATAAGGAAGTAAACGTTGCATCATTATATGACAGTCATGAGACTTCAAGCCCGTTATATTCGTATCATTATCGGTGACTCTGTGCTTGAAGTTGGAGCCGAAACCATCCGGTAGTTTAACTCCTTTAATGTACTGACAAAATTTTTTTCTATTCTCTGGTGTCAAGGAATAGACAGCTTGAGGCTTCGAACACTTCCCGTTTTTGTTTTTGCCGAGCCACAAGCCCATTCGAATGCCCAGCTTTTCCAAGTCTTGTCTTGCCTTGGCGGTATCTTTAGATTTGTCATTCATTAGCAAAGTGTTCAAAATACTCTCCAACACATTCTTTTCTATATGCATGACATCCAAATTGTGTTTTAACGTAAGATAAGACCAATACTCAAGCTCATAAAAAATAGACTTTTTAGTCCAGTTCAGCTCGACAGCAGGATCACGTTTAATCTTCACGCCCCCATGTAACGGATGTTTACCCGGCTTACGCACGCGCAATCTAGCAAGTTGACGCAAGATAGCACCCCGGTCAAATTTTCTAGGCGCGTCTCCGTGTTCAGTTTTACCGTTCATATCAAGTGATTTCCTATATTTATGAGATTTGGGTAAGAATCTTCTGTGGCCCACATAAGCTGTTTTGCCTAACACACGCTCAGATGGAGTGTCTACATTACACGTAGGGCATGCCCGGTAACCTTGCCCACTCCACCCAGACAAACTACTACGAGCAGGAAAATCATTGATGGTCCATAAAACCATTGCTCTCATTTTGAAGTTCTCGCCTTTATGATTGTCTACAGTATCGACACCTTTCCATAACAGCTTTAGGTCATCGATCAACGGCCTCAAGTAAACATCCATGTCCTTGCCCGGGGATTTAGGGCCAGGAATTAACAACGTCAGCATGAAAGAAGTCTCTTTCATACATAACCACGGAGGCAGATTGTATGTTGTCAGTATCACCGGCCACATGCTGTAAGACTGACTAAGGTTGCCGAACGGATTGAAACCATCAGCAGCTAACCCTAGTCGAACATTTCTCGGTTCTGCAGCAAACTCTGAATACCTAGCGTCAAATTCCTTCCATGCTTTACCATCAACCGGGTGTTGCATCTTACCGGGCTCCGTACACTTTCCGGTAGCATGCCAAATCATTTCCTTTGCAGTGTGACTAGACTTGTACAAACGTTGTAGTCTAGGAATAATCGGAAAGTAACGCAAAACCTTCTTAGGAACTTTCTTACCCGGTGTGTTACTGTCTTTCCATCTACTCGTGTTACACACCGGACAGAATTGCAGATTTATGTTTGTTTCGCCCCAAAAGAGGAAGCAATCATTTACACAAGCATGAATCGATTCGTACCCTAACCCGATGGTTTTAAATGTCTTTTTTATTGCATAGTATGACGGTGGCATTTTGAATCCTTTATCGGTGGGAAATACCAATGCTAAAAACTTTAGGATTTCATTGAATATAGTATCGGTGATTTTACCTTTAGCCTTAAAATAGGAAAACTTTGCCATAAAGTCTAATCGAGTGTATTGAGAATCTTTGTACAGCTCCTCCTCGGCACTGGCATATAATGCTTCGAACTCGGTACGTTTAGCTGGAGTCGGAGTCGGGTTGTTACTTGTCTCACCTTGAGTTGGCTCATTTTGTTCATTAATGATTGGAGGAACATAGCTAAGATCATCAAGGCACGCTGTCATGTCACTTATCAGAGGTTCTCTTGTGTTATCTATTACTGGCGGGGGCGGAGGAAGTTTTGGTTCACCGTGGTATTCCCACGTTTGATAACTATTGTTCCACCCATTATTTGAAATGTGAATTTTAAGGTCAATAAGGGACACCCACAATGCGTTTATACATTTTCTGCATGGACATCTTATTAAACCGGTATGCTTATCCACGAACTGCTTGCAATGCTCGATAAACTTTGCAAGACCGTAATAAAATGCTGGTTCATGTTTCCCAAAACGTATCCAACCCTTATCAATTACCATAACTGCGTTTTAACGATACAATTAGTTATTCTATGCAACTTAATTAAACACGTTCAAACGAGGAATACTAAAAAATATAATTATATATTTTATAAATAATAATTAGTATTATATCAAATTATAAATAATAATTAAAAAGATATAATTATTATTTATAAAGTATATATAATTATATAATATTATTTATAAAAGATATAATTATCAAGTATACAAGATGTTTTGTTCACCTAGTGCAACTATGGAAAGCAATCCTAACCCACTCTTTGAATGCTCCGTCTCATATATGAATGCGTATAACAGATTTACTATTTGAGAAAATTTCGACAGCATTTCCCCTCAACTCCCCAAATATGTGTTTAAAGACATATTCGTAGGAGTAAAGGAGAAACACTGTCGAAATCATCTCAAATAATAAACCCATTATACGCATTCATATCCTAAATGAGACAAAACATTCAAAAAGCAGTCCCAAACAGGGGAATTTCCGAAGTTAATTCCTAATAAATTAACTTCGGACGGGTTTTCTATAGGATAATTAATTTCAGACGGGAATTTTCCGAAATTAATCGCTAAAATCCTAAAACATTCCTAAATGTTTAGTTCAATAAAAAAATAAATAATATACGCATATACAGGAGTTGTTTAAAAAAGATGTTTAAAAACAACTTATTCTAATAAGTTGTTTAAAAGCAGCTTATCATAATAAGCTGTTTAGAAATAGCTTAATAAACTGTTTAAAAACAACTTATTTTAATAAGCTGTTTAGAAACAACTTATCATAATAAGCTGTTTAAAATAAGTTGTTATGATAAACTTATGAGAATAATGTGAAGGAGTGTTTGGATATACGTTTAACACAAATTAACAAGTTTCTACATCCCCGACGACATGTCCCCGGGGAATCAAAATAAAAAAATATTTTAAAAAGCATAACAAAATCATATTAAAAAGAAGAAAAACATACTTATCTGGCTGTGTCGGGATGAGTCGCCGGTACGGTTGTGATCGGGGATGCGGCTCCGGCAAAAAGACGAGGCTACAATAACGTAAAACAAACACATTAAATTATCAGTTATAACTAAATAATCAAACCAATTATCAAAATTAAAAAAATAAAATTAAAAATCAAAACCAATTATCAAAATTAAAAAAACAAAATTAAAATTAACTAAATAATCAAACCAATTCGCAGTGGGTAATGTGGTGGTGATTGATGGAGATGACGGCGGGTGGTGGTGCTGGAGATGACAGTGTTGGTGGTGGTGACGGGGTGACGTGATGCTGGAGATGATGGTGGTGCTGGTGACGGGGTGACACGGTGGTGGTGGGGATGGGTGGTGATGTAGACGGTGGGGATGGGTGGTGATGTAGACGGTGGCGATGGGTGGCGATGAGGATAGATGAAGATGGTGGTGATGTTTGCTCGTTTTTTTTTTTTTTATAATGAATATGATAGATGAATAAAAAGCAGATTTATCTTATCCTATTCAGGGAGTTTCCCCGGCGACAGGTTGACGGGGAAACTTAGGATTTGTCGTCTAGCAAAAAAAGGCGCGTTATCTAAATTTTTTGGTGGGTAGTTTCCCCGGCGACAAGTAGATGGGGAAACCCTCGTTTTTGTCGTCTAGCAGAAAAGGGCGCCTAGCCAAAAATGTGTCGGTGCTTTTCCCCGGCGACAGTCGCCGGGGTTTCTTTAGTTCAGAATATTTTTTTTTTGACAATAACTATTATACATAATATTTATAAAATAATATATATAAATAATATACTATTTATAATATTTTATAAATAATATTTATACTTTAATAATATTTATAAAATAATATTTTATCTTTTTAGTATAACTATTAATAACTAAAATAATATTTAAACTTTACTAATATTTATAAAATTATATTTTATTTTTTTTAACTATAACTATTAATAATTAAAATAATATTTACAAAATAATATTTAAATTTTACTAATATTTATAAAATAATATTTTATCTTTTTAGTATAACCATTAATAACTAAAATAATATTTAAACTTTACTAATATTTATAAAAAAATATTTTATCTTTTTACTATAAATATTAATAATTAAAATAATATTTAATATCTTTATTTCTTCCGATCCGGTCAATTTATTTTCTCGGTAAATAATATTTATAAACGTATAACCATAACAAACCGGGTCATCCATTGAAGATCAAACGTATAACCATAACAAACCGAGTCATCCTTTGAACATCAAACGTATAACCATAACAAACCGAGTCATCCGTTGAACATCAAACGTATAACCATAACAAACCGAGTCATCCGTTGAACATCAAACGTATAACCATAACAAACCGAGTCATCCGTTGAAGATCAAACGTATAACCATAACAAACCGAGTCATCCGTTAAAGATCAAACGTATAACCATAACAAACCGAGTCATCCTTTGAAGATCAGACGTATAACCATAACAAACCGAGCCATCCTTTGAAGATCAAACGTATAACCATAACAAACTGAGTCATCCGTTGAACATCAAACGTATAACCATAACAAACCGAGTCATCCGTTGAACATCAAACGTATAACCATAACAAACCGAGTCATCCGTTGAAGATCAAACGTATAACCATAACAAACCGAGTCATCCGTTGAACATCAAACGTATAACCATAACAAACCGAGTCATCCTTTGAAGATCAGACGTATAACCATAAGAAACCGAGTCATCCTTTGAAGATCAAACGTATAACCATAACAAACCGAGTCATCCATTGAAGATCAAACGTATAACCATAAGAAACCGAGTCATCCGTTAAAGATCAAACGTATAACCATAACAAACCGAGTCATCCTTTGAAGATCAGACGTATAACCATAAGAAACCGAGTCATCCTTTGAAGATCAAACGTATAACCATAACAAACCGAGTCATCCATTGAAGATCAAACGTATAACCATAAGAAACCGAGTCATCCTTTGAACATCAAACGTATAACCATAACAAACCGAGTCATCCTTTGAAGATCAAACATATCCTTTGAAGATCAAACGTATAACCATAACAAACCGAGTCATCCATTGAAGATCAAACGTATAACCATAACAAACCGAGTCATCCGTTGAACATCAAACGTATAACCATAACAAACCGAGTCATCCATTGAAGATCAAACGTATAACCATAACAAACCGAGTCATCCTTTGAAGATCAAACGTATAACCATAACAAACCGAGTCATCCGTTAAAGATCAAACGTATAACCATAACAAACCGAGTCATCCTTTGAAGATCAGACGTATAACCATAAGAAACCGAGTCATCCTTTGAAGATCAAACGTATAACCATAACAAACCGAGTCATCCATTGAAGATCAAACGTATAACCATAAGAAACCGAGTCATCCTTTGAACATCAAACGTATAACCATAACAAACCGAGTCATCCTTTGAAGATCAAACGTATCCTTTGAAGATCAAACGTATAACCATAACAAACCGAGTCATCCATTGAAGATCAAACGTATAACCATAACAAACCGAGTCATCCGTTGAACATCAAACGTATAACCATAACAAACCGAGTCATCCGTTAAAGATCAAACGTATAACCATAACAAACCGAGTCATCCTTTGAAGATCAGACGTATAACCATAACAAACCGAGTCATCCGTTTAACATCAAACGTATAACCATAACAAACCGAGTCATCCTTTGAAGATCAAACGTATAACCATAACAAACCGAGTCATCCTTTGAACATCAAACGTATAACCATAACAAACCGAGTCATCCGTTGAACATCAAACGTATAACCATAACAAACCGAGTCATCCGTTGAACATCAAACGTATAACCATAACAAACCGAGTCATCCGTTAAAGATCAAACGTATAACCATAACAAACCGAGTCATCCGTTAAAGATCAAACGTATAACCATAACAAACCGAGTCATCCATTGAAGATCAAACGTATAACCATAAGAAACCGAGTCATCCTTTGAACATCAAACGTATAACCATAACAAACCGAGTCATCCTTTGAAGATCAAACGTATCCTTTGAAGATCAAACGTATAACCATAACAAACCGAGTCATCCATTGAAGATCAAACGTATAACCATAACAAACCGAGTCATCCGTTGAACATCAAACGTATAACCATAACAAACCGAGTCATCCGTTAAAGATCAAACGTATAACCATAACAAACCGAGTCATCCATTGAACATCAAACGTATAACCATAACAAACCGAGTCATCCGTTAAAGATCAAACGTATAACCATAACAAACCGAGTCATCCATTGAACATCAAACGTATAACCATAACAAACCGAGTCATCCGTTAAAGATCAAACGTATAATCATAACAAACCGAGTCATCCATTGAACATCAAACGTATAACCATAAGAAACCGAGTCATCCTTTGAAGATCAAACGTATAACCATAACAAACCGAGTCATCCATTGAAGATCAAACGTATAACCATAAGAAACCGAGTCATCCTTTGAATATCAAACGTATAACCATAACAAACCGAGTCATCCTTTGAAGATCAAACGTATCCTTTGAAGATCAAACGTATAACCATAACAAACCGAGTCATCCATTGAAGATCAAACGTATAACCATAACAAACCGAGTCATCCGTTGAACATCAAACGTATAACCATAAGAAACCGAGTCATCCTTTGAAGATCAAACGTATAACCATAACAAACCGAGTCATCCATTGAAGATCAAACGTATAACCATAAGAAACCGAGTCATCCTTTGAACATCAAACGTATAACCATAACAAACCGAGTCATCCTTTGAAGATCAAACGTATCCTTTGAAGATCAAACGTATAACCATAACAAACCGAGTCATCCATTGAAGATCAAACGTATAACCATAACAAACCGAGTCATCCGTTGAACATCAAACGTATAACCATAACAAACCGAGTCATCCGTTAAAGATCAAACGTATAACCATAACAAACCGAGTCATCCTTTGAAGATCAGACGTATAACCATAACAAACCGAGTCATCCGTTTAACATCAAACGTATAACCATAACAAACCGAGTCATCCTTTGAAGATCAAACGTATAACCATAACAAACCGAGTCATCCTTTGAACATCAAACGTATAACCATAACAAACCGAGTCATCCGTTGAACATCAAACGTATAACCATAACAAACCGAGTCATCCGTTGAACATCAAACGTATAACCATAACAAACCGAGTCATCCGTTAAAGATCAAACGTATAACCATAACAAACCGAGTCATCCGTTAAAGATCAAACGTATAACCATAACAAACCGAGTCATCCATTGAAGATCAAACGTATAACCATAAGAAACCGAGTCATCCTTTGAACATCAAACGTATAACCATAACAAACCGAGTCATCCTTTGAAGATCAAACGTATCCTTTGAAGATCAAACGTATAACCATAACAAACCGAGTCATCCATTGAAGATCAAACGTATAACCATAACAAACCGAGTCATCCGTTGAACATCAAACGTATAACCATAACAAACCGAGTCATCCGTTAAAGATCAAACGTATAACCATAACAAACCGAGTCATCCATTGAACATCAAACGTATAACCATAACAAACCGAGTCATCCGTTAAAGATCAAACGTATAACCATAACAAACCGAGTCATCCATTGAACATCAAACGTATAACCATAAGAAACCGAGTCATCCTTTGAAGATCAAACGTATAACCATAACAAACCGAGTCATCCATTGAAGATCAAACGTATAACCATAAGAAACCGAGTCATCCTTTGAACATCAAACGTATAACCATAACAAACCGAGTTATCCTTTGAAGATCAAACGTATCCTTTGAAGATCAAACGTATAACCATAACAAACCGAGTCATCCATTGAAGATCAAACGTATAACCATAACAAACCGAGTCATCCGTTGAACATCAAACGTATAACCATAAGAAACCGAGTCATCCTTTGAAGATCAAACGTATAACCATAACAAACCGAGTCATCCATTGAAGATCAAACGTATAACCATAAGAAACCGAGTCATCCTTTGAACATCAAACGTATAACCATAACAAACCGAGTCATCCTTTGAAGATCAAACGTATCCTTTGAAGATCAAACGTATAACCATAACAAACCGAGTCATCCATTGAAGATCAAACGTATAACCATAACAAACCGAGTCATCCGTTGAACATCAAACGTATAACCATAACAAACCGAGTCATCCGTTAAAGATCAAACGTATAACCATAACAAACCGAGTCATCCTTTGAAGATCAGACGTATAACCATAACAAACCGAGTCATCCGTTTAACATCAAACGTATAACCATAACAAACCGAGTCATCCTTTGAAGATCAAACGTATAACCATAACAAACCGAGTCATCCTTTGAACATCAAACGTATAACCATAACAAACCGAGTCATCCGTTGAACATCAAACGTATAACCATAACAAACCGAGTCATCCGTTGAACATCAAACGTATAACCATAACAAACCGAGTCATCCGTTAAAGATCAAACGTATAACCATAACAAACCGAGTCATCCGTTAAAGATCAAACGTATAACCATAACAAACCGAGTCATCCATTGAAGATCAAACGTATAACCATAAGAAACCGAGTCATCCTTTGAACATCAAACGTATAACCATAACAAACCGAGTCATCCTTTGAAGATCAAACGTATCCTTTGAAGATCAAACGTATAACCATAACAAACCGAGTCATCCATTGAAGATCAAACGTATAACCATAACAAACCGAGTCATCCGTTGAACATCAAACGTATAACCATAACAAACCGAGTCATCCGTTAAAGATCAAACGTATAACCATAACAAACCGAGTCATCCATTGAACATCAAACGTATAACCATAACAAACCGAGTCATCCATTGAAGATCAAACGTATAACCATAACAAACCGAGTCATCCATTGAACATCAAACGTATAACTATAACAAACCGAGTCATCCTTTGAAGATCAAATCTTAGCGTTGAGTAGTAATCAGCTACACTACTTCACGAACTTTAAGATGACACGGGGAACATTATTGATGTTTCCGTTTTCGTGTTTAGGAATCTATTATCGTTGTAATATTCATGTTTAATTAAGCGTGTGTTTAAGTGTTTGTGTCGAATAAAACTATGTTTAAGTGTCTCTTTGTAAGTTTTCCATTTGATTCCACAAGGTTTATTTATAATATTCTGAATAAATAAATGTTTGCTTTTATTAAAATCTTAATAATTAAGTATATAAATGGCGCAATATAATTAAATATATATGTTAAACTTTAAGCTTTTAAAATCCAAAAAATATATATATGTTAGCTTTTAAAAAACCAAAAAAAAAAAATATATGTTAAACTTTATTTCATAAATAAAGTTTATATGTGTAAAAACCTAAAAAATATATATTTAGTTTCCCCGGCGACGCGTCGCCGGGGATAATATGGCGGTAAATTTCCCGCTATTCATTTCATCTCATTGTTTTATACTTTTGTCGTTTATTGTAAGTTTCCCCGGCGACACGTCGCCGGGGATTATTTAATACACAATAAATGATAAATTTAGCACTAATCCTCTTCCAAATTATATTCAAAATGTTTCCCCGGCAACCTGTCGCCGGGGATACTCTGGCGGGATAATTTCCCTCCATTTTTTTGGCGAAAATAATTTGTGAAATTTTGGTCAATGTTTCCCCATCGACACGTCGCCGGGGAAACATCAGTCAATATTTGACTAAATTTTTTGCCCGAAATCTTTGCCACGTCAAATTTGGGTTGTCGTCTAGCGGCTTTCCCCTTCAATATTTGTCGCCGGGGAATATCTCGATGGGGAAGGCTTCGAATGTTGTAGTGACATCTTGCTTGGATGTCTATACCTTCTTATCTAGCTGCTTATGACGTGTTTTATGCGTATTTCGCTGCCTCCATATAATCAAATTACATAGGGTCTAAAATTTTGCTCGACTGCTTATTCACAAAAACGTCTCTTAGAACATCACATGTCATTTCCCAAGTTACTCAAAACCGATAAATGGCCATAAAATGGTTTAACCAATGAACTACATACGGTATAAGAAATTACACCAAACACGTAACTAGTCAAAATGTAGGTGCATGTACTCTTCATTCGATTCATATTGTCGATCCGAAGAGTACACATACATGCATGAAAATTTTGTTCAACTTGATAAGCTCATGAGCATAAAGAAAAAGCTAATTTAGACACTCCCTATTTCTCAAAGCCTGTAACTCTTATTCACGTTAGCTTTTTGCTTTTTCAATATGCATGTTAGTTGTTAAATGAGTGGTGATATTTACCAGGATGTTGAGGAAGTAGTTGCTATGTATCAAACAAGCAGGGATTCTTGGGAAAGCAGTTGCAATGCCTCGACGATTGGTTCATACTACGAAATCAGAAGATGTCTGGCGTGGAGTCGTCTTGCCGGTTTTCACCAGGTCTGACTGGGTTTTACCGGATCTGGCTGATTTTTAACGGGCCTGATCGGGGTTTACATGGTCTGACCGGGTTTCACCTGGTCTAACAGGGTTTGACCCGGTTTCCACCTCTATATTTGACCATTTACGCTGGATAAACAATGTCAAGCTCGATAAACAATCTATAAGTTGACCATTTAGCTCTGCTGACATTAACTTTTTGTTGACTTTAACTTTTGCTTTTTCAACAAGTACGTAGCTAAATGAATTCTGACTTTTTGCTGAGCTTAACACTTTCTCCAAGCTCGAATTTTGAGCTTATTAGACCATGAAATATTGTCTACAATACGATTGACTCGATAAGCTTATTAATACTTACTAGCTAGATTATGATGGTGATTTTAAACATCGATGGTTTGATGTGTGATTGTAGATTGATACTAGGTGGGATAAAGTGGCAGAACTTATGGACACAATCGAGAATGGGCTCGCTATAGGTCGTCATATTTGTTATTTATGAATACTATCGTATCGATCATGTAACGAGGTCAACAATAATTTACTCTCAAACTTACTAATAGCATAATGCAGATCAACAATGACTTTCAATTAAAAAAATCATTTTTAGCCTAGAATAAGTAACTTTCTATTTGCAAACTCTAATCTAAGTTTTTAACATATTAAATAAATTATAATCGTCTCGTTTGATTTAGAATAAAGAACTGGTGACAACTACTCATTCTCCCTGAATAGAGCCGATAGTTTAAATTTTCCCGACTCGCGAATAAGCTCTTATCTTTGGAAAACAATGGTTTTATTTTGTCCCACATTGCTGATGAAAAAAACTTTATAGTATGATATAAGTAAGAGAAGGGCTGATTTGTATGAAACAAATATCAAATATTGGTTATGCTTATGTTTAACCAGTATTTATAATTTGTTTTTTCTTTTTAATTTCCTTACTTTGAACATTTCGACCCTTAATCTGTTTTAAAAGTCAAAACGTATAAAAATGTGTTGAGGGTGAGTAATTTTTGGATATAAGGTTTCAAGTTTAGCGTGGACAACGTATCTCAACCTACGTGTGTGTATTTTTAGCATCCAGTTAGCTTCGCCGACGGACTTCATACGGACTGGGGAGGACCCTGGCTCCCCAAATGTTGTGATGAGTAATGTAAATATTACTGATTCCGTATTAGAGTTAGTGTTCATTTTTTTATTTTGGTATGTGAAGTAATCCAGCCTTCTCAAAATAAATGTTCTCAAAATAAATGTTCAAGTTTCGTAATCCCGTCATAATCAATCACTGGATGTGACGATCGACCTTAAGGAGCCCCAAACTAGACTTTAAAAGGATATTTAATGAAAACCAAAACAAACTTAAGGGTGTGTGCATAAAAAGTGTTCATTTATAACAATATGCTTCAACGAGACCTCTTAATGACGTTAGATTTATTTGCGATAATATGCGTTGTATTTAATTAGCATAATTTAAATAAAGAAGTATTCATATATATAGCATAAATACATTTTAGTGTATTTAATTAGCATAATCTGAACATTTTAGTGTATTTATATATAGCATAAATACACTAAAATATTTAGATTATGAGACCATTAATTTTTATGACATGTAGAGTCGCATCACTTGCACATGGTACTCTTCGCATGTGCACCTTTGAAGCTTTTGTCGAGTCGGTCTTGATTAGCTCATGTGTTACTAGACTCCTTTACACACATGCTACTCTTCGCATGTGCACTACTAAAAAATACATACGGCATCACTTTCTGAGGCCAAAACACTCCCCACCATAAGGTGTCAAAAGATTTTTGTTGCAATAGCCTACGTGATGTACCTTTAATTTTCCCCTTGCTCTAACCGGTATGAGAATTTGATATAAAGTCTTAATTGTTTTTTGTTCTCTTGGGCACCCTTAAGTAGTCACGGTATTTAAATGAGTATACTAACATAGCAACGTTTTTTATCAGACCTTGACGACGGCCAAATCTACCGTTAAAAAAAATGATATGCGAATGGATGGTACCTACTAAAATTAAAAACAAGCATGATTTGAGAGTAGCCAGGTATTTATTTGCTCTTATCATGAAAGACATTCTAACTTTCATCATAGACAAAAGAAAAAAAATGATTACCCTTAACCTTAATATATTGTCTTGTTTCCTGTTTTATGATTAGTGTCATGTTGTCGTATAGGTTGCGACGATTTGATATGAAACCTTATTTATTTTTATTTATTTTTATGTTCTAGCATTAACCAACACGGGTTATAACAATCACCGCGCAAGAGACGTAGCCGGTCACAACAGGGGTTATAACAACGTGACAAATCTATATCTATACTACCTTATAATGTTCACATCTCAAAAGTTGAAAATGTTGAATTTTCAACATTTCCTAATTTAGTTTATTAACAAAACCTTGGAATGTTGAAATTGTAAAATAAAAAGGACAACAATTCCAAATTTAAAAAAGTTTCTAGCGTGTTTAATTGACACTATTTTGAATTTTCAACAATTCCAAGTCGAAAAATATGGCTGGCATCTCCTATGTAAATTGATACAGAAAAAGAAATGTTAAAATCTTAAATAAAAAACACGTTTCTAACACACATCAGTTTTGATTGGCATTAATTAGTTATGTATAGTTTTCAAAACACAATCAAATATTAATATCCTTTTAATGAATACACAATCAAATCTATATTTAGAACACGCGTTTTTATATGACTTAAATGCTTGGTTTTAATCAACGATTGTTTAAATAGCCATAGTTATGCTAATATATTTGCTTCTGGTCTAATTATTCATGTTCTTTTATTTTCTTACCGATTACAGATGTAAATTGCAGTTTGAAAAGATGGATGATGAAACCTTGGTGAGCATCTTGAAGGCTACAAACTGCTTCAAACATTGATCATTTCCAAGAATTTGTGAATGGCTACATTAGGTTAGTGATTAATTTTTTTTAATTTTTTTATGCATTTGTCGATAAGTGTTGTATTCTGTAGGAAAAATATTGGGTTTGCTGGATGGAGGTTGTACGTGGGTTTTGGGGTGTGGTTATGTAAAGGAGCACATGGATGCAAGCGATGAATATTGGGATTCTTTAAGTTATACTTAATGAAATTATCGAAGCCTTTGACGTCACAACAAAGGAAATTCTTCATTATGCATGCAAGTATTCACAACTTCTTATATAGTTTTGGATCCGTGAAAATATTACTGTATATCCAAAGTTAGTCTGGCTTTATATATAGACCTGATCTGGCTCTGGATGAAAGGTTTGAAATTTTAAGGATGAATTTGGTGGCACGATACCGGAACAACTCCGACAGTTAATGGCATTTTTGGACTGGTCACGACTGAGGTAAACGATAGTAAAACTTATTATTTTTGGCTCATAATTTTTTTTGTTTATTAAATTTTTGGATCACTCTTTTATAAATTTTGCGTTTTGTTTGTAGGAGCAGGACGTTCATCCTTTGGTGTTGGAGCATTCTCACAGAATAAAACTATTAGTCCAAACGGTTAGGGTCTAGCAATAAATCAATATAGTTAGAACAAAGGTAAATGAAGTAGTAATTATATACAGTGAATGATGGATAATATGTTGATTATATGATGTAGTCATTCTCACAAACACCAATTTTTTACTCATGCATCATGCATGTGAAATAGTATCCATGAATAACATTATGAAGTACGAGATATCCATGATTTCATATCTTATTAGGTGTGCATTATTATCCATCGCCTTTGCACTTATTTTATATTACCTTTTTTTATTTTTTAAGAGGCTGTAATAAAATATCTTATTATGATTGTTCAATGTTCAATATGAAATTAGTTTACTTAAAAAAATCAAGCAAATTAAATTTGGATACAAATACTAGAAATGATGAAAGAGTTGTCCTTAAACCAATTAGGAAGAAAGTCAATATTACAATATTGTCATTCGAGGGTGTATTGAGAATTCTAATTATAACCAAAAATATCGCAAATCATAAAAAGTTTTGGTGCGTTCTTTCTAACACTTTTCATATTTTCATGTTGGTGTCAAAATATAACTAGGAAATCCAATTATGGAGTATGCTACTGTTCTATATTTGAAAGCTGTTTTTTATCACATGGTCTTATATCAGATTCGACATACATGTTATTCACTTCTACATGTAAGTATGTAACTATTCACACTATGTTAGCAGAGAAACCAGTAGATTAAAGAACCAATATGTCGCTACCCTTTTATATGTACCCCGTCAATTCTATCCCAATCAAATATCATTAGTCTCCTCAAGTTCGTATTTAATTTGCGCAAAGAAATTATAATGTTTACTTGCTTAGGACCAAATTCCTTTTAAACCTCAAAAGAACAAATTACATTATACATTTTTTAGTTATGTAGCTTATACATGTTTCAAACATTTCTTCTGCAGCAAGTAACTGAGAGGGCTGATGTTAGCGTGGAATAAGGAATGTTCAAATATCTTAAAAGATGTGATGTTTGCATAGCTATGCATACATGATTGGTTGAGTCCAACTATGGGAACTTTGTAGAAAGTAAATCTTCATGCATAACTTGCCTTATCATTTCCACATAAATGATTACACTGTCATTGATTCATGCAACATTGTGGGATATCAACGAAGGAGTCAGAGTTATGGTTTACATGTATACAAAAATACGATAAAAAGATAGATACAAAAATGTGAAAGTGTAGTTTTTATAAAAACAGTTTTAAAACTAAATGCTAAAGATCTTACTAATACGAAAGCTCGTATATGTTACATGGTGTTTGTTGAGCAAGTAATCAATCTTTGCAATTATATATATATTTTTCACGTTCTATTTTGAAGTTAAACGAGACATTTACCTCAATATCACAAATCGTTCATTATCCGTCGCTAGACAATTTCCGCCGCTATGCGCGGGTACTCGTCTAGTAAGTTACACTACAAGAAAATTTGGATTTAGTGACGAAATGGATATCGTCACTATCTTTATAAAAGGTGGTCACTAACATGTTTTAGTGACGAAACCCTGGGTGGTCATTTTTCGTCACTATAGCTCCGTCACTATTTTTAATAGTGACCGAAAGTTATAATCCGTCTCTAACAAATGACGAAAATCTAGTGGTCACTATATTTGCGACGATGTATCTGGTCACTAAGAGGATATGATGGTCACTGAATTGATTGATAGTGACGGATAAAGGTGGTCATGAAAGTGGTCACTGTTTTGTTAAAGATAACGAAGCCATTAACACTCAGTTAACGGCCATCAGTGACGGTATATGTGGTCACTTCCTATAAAATTTAGAGACCAGTTGGTGGTCACCACCTATTTAATCATACTAGCAAAATTTAGTCACTTCTTCAAAAACAATTTATCAAATTCTGAGAATGTATAAATGCAATAAAAACTAAAACCTAAAAAAATATCAAATATTCATAGCATTGATAACCACAATCTTTAACATACAATATTTTGCATCTCCGAAACATTGATAACCACAAAAAGAAAAAAAAAACATAACGTTCAATCGTATCCATGTTTAACATCGTTTTTATTAGCAACAAAACATGCTTTCAATAGTATCCACCCTAAATGAACGATAATTGGAGTCCAAGTGCATGTAATCCTGGAGAGCAGATCCAAACCAGAGTAGTATCCAAAAGGTATAAGAGGTGGTATGTGAATATGCTAATCGTGCACCATGAGAGAAGACATATCAATGTAATTTAATAAGCTACAGATTTTAAGTGATTAATTATGCTCTAAGTTAAATAACTAACTACCAAACGTGAAAAGAGTAATTATTGTCAAACCTGATTATACCTGGTCATACCCGATCAAACCGGTCATACCACGATCAAACATACTAGACCAGTTTCAGATTATATAATGCTACCTCAAATTATCTAGTTCAATGCTAAAATCGGACAACAAATTTACACATCCCCAACCCATCAACCCGCTAAACTCTTTTATAATAGTTTACATGCATTTGATCGGTCTTCATTATCCTACTAAAACATCCTTCCATTTCGCAAAAAGACTAGCTACGGTACCTAGAAGTACAGCTACGTGGATACTTGATTCTAAAACAAAACACAAACTGATCATCATACGTACATTAATCCAGATTCACTAATTTATATGAACCGATTGATCTGTATTTAAAGAGATTAAATTAAATTACCATTTAATGAAACATGAAGAAGAAGAATAAGAAAGATTTACAAATGTTGTTGGTTTTAGTTTATAAGTTTTGGTTACTTACAAGATGTGAAAAACATAGGATATGGGATGTCCTACCTACAGATTTAACATAAGTTCGATATAAAGGATGTTAACTTACAGATTTCTCAGATACCAACTGAGACAGACGTTGAATCTCTTTCATCATTTATCCCATACAATTCTTCATTTCGCCTTGCTCCAGGGTGACTTCTTTCAACTTTTCCTCTAAAGCTGCTAATTTCTTCCTTTCAAGCTCGACAGTTGTCCTTAAATTCTCCACAGCCAATATCTCTTTCTTTGGTGCTGAACGTCCTCTTAGATGTCCAGGAACACGTTTAAGCAGTTTGAAACATATTTCCGCTGGTGTACCCGAACCAGCAGCTTCTGCGGTTCGTAACTTTTTCTGTATGTAATTTATAGTCAATAGGTAAATTTCTTGTTATATTGCATAGTAAGTTGGTTTACTTTTCTAGTTTGCTACTATTGTATTTAATAGGTAAATTTTAAACTTTAAAAGAAGAACATTGTAGAGAGCATACCAAAACCACAGCGGCCTCCTCGCTAACCATCTTTTTCGTCTTCTCACAATAATGTGAAATTTCATAGCCATCAACTGCAGTTACAGTTTTTCCTTCTTTCCTTTTCTGTTTCATATAGAAACAATAGATCAGAGATATAATACGCGTTTGCATAATGAATAATACAAGTTTTATAGAACTACTCACCACATCAATTCTTCTTGCAGTTGATTTTGTGCCGACAGCGGGTGGAATCAAATTTAACGAACTGTTCTTCTTATTTTGGGCGCTTAACTTCTTCAAAATATATATATATATATAAAGGATCACAAAAGTACTTTCATAAACAAAATACTAAAAAAATATAGAAAAAAAAATTTATACCTGAAAATCCTCACTTGCAAATTTTTCACAAAGCTTGACCCAATCGGCAGGTTCAATCCCGCTTGGGGGTTGCAATAGTGCCTCTTCATGTGTAGCAAACTTCTGGTACATAACATGCAACCTCCACTGCCGGTTTTTGTGTTGATTACCTAACTGTGAATCTATAGCATCTACTGATCTCTTACACTTCCCATCGAAAGTTGAATTTTCCTAATATATAATGAAAGGAAAAAAACTTCATAAAATTAAAAAGCAATTTACCACGAAATAAAAATCTGCATTCATATAAATCTGAACATTCAAGAATTTACCATGCATTTAGAGATAATATCAGTCTTCAAGAAATCTGGATGTTTTTTCCATGTAGTACCATCAAACATACCATATTCACGCACCAAACACCCGCCCTTAGTGATGAAACGTTGGCTATCCTTCCCAACTATTCGCCCAGCGCATTCATCAATTTTGAAGACCAGCTTCCCCTTGTCCAATCGCCTTTTCTTTGCTTCATTCAAGGCTCTTGTTTCTTTTCGAGTAACTGATGTGCCTAACAATAAATAACAGCACAACAATATATTATTAATACAATGATAACACATAAAGAATACACATACAAAAACAATATTTTTACCATGTGAAGTTGATCCAATCTCAGTTTCGATTTGTGGAGAATTAACTTCATGATCATCCTCTGAATAATATTCGTGATCTCCAGACTGAGTCTGCACCTCTTCTTGCACATCTTCTTGAACATCTTCTTGCACATCTTCTTGCACATCTTCTTGTATATCTTCTTGAACATCTTCTTCCACATTTTCTTGAACCTCTTCATCTTCTAATTGCATATAAGCTTTCCTCTTTCGTAGATCATTTTCTCTAACTGAATTGTAAAGATGTGACATATCTTGACTCTTACTTAACTTGGACGGTTTTGAAGTAACACGACTGGTACTTGACTTGTATGGCTGTAGTACATCTTGACTTTTAGTTAACTTGGACGGTTTTGAAATTACACGACTGGTACTTGACTTGTATGGTTGTAGTACATCTTGACTTTTACTTGAGTAATGCGGTTTTGAAACTCCATGGCTACTGCTTGAACTCTGAAAAGCAACCCTTTTTAAGGCTACTTTTCTAGGGCCAGACATCTATGTGTTTAATCAACATCGAAAGACCATGTTAATAAACAAAATAACTAAACCAGCGAGAGATCAAATAAACTAATACAAGAATTGTACCTGATAAACATTCGGATTCTAACGAGAAGGCTTGAAAAGAGTAGTAGTTTGAACTTGTTTTTCTGAAGCACGTCGTTTTTGTTCAAGTACCTGTTTGGCATTCATTCTGAAACACATGATATCAAGGTTAGTAGACTGAATATTCTGATGATAAATTAAAAGTTGAGAACATATCAGACTACCAAGATCAAGAAAACAGCTTTAAAAACATGGAAAAGGAACTTGAGATATACAAATCTGTACCTAATAATATATAAATAAAGACCATATCATTCTTATCTGCTGCTCAACTTTCCCATTATAAATTTTTTACTAGAACAAACATCCAATCATGTGAATATCCTTTATTTACAGCAGAGTATGTAATTCTGATTACCCAATATCAGATAAATCACTTTCAGTATGCACATCCAAACACCCCAATTCATGCACAAACTCAAGCCCCTCTTTATTCTCTCACAGACACTCATGATTTCTGCAAGACCTTCATATCCTAGTGTGGGCATTTACATAAATAACACTAGACGTTACCTGCTTATTCATTACTATTATAATCAGAATACAGCGGTACATGACAAAAGCACCAAGCTACGAGCATGGCAAATACTCTCTGTTGGGTTGATCACATTCTCAAATTATGAACACTTCTGTTATGCCGAATAACTCATTTTCTAGTTTTCGTGAACAAGCTAATTACCAAAAGAAACTGAGAAAAAACATCATGCTCAACCAGCCGAAACTGTAAAAACAAAGACTTCTTAAATTTGCATGACAAAAACATATGAAGAGATCGCTTAGATGAGAAGAATTGATGAGCGATCATATAAATGCACTCCATCTTTTCACACCTTCCCAGTTTTAGCTACTATCCACAATTCCATTTACTCTTATCCAAACAATTTAGCCAAAATAAGATCATCGAAATAAACGGTTTTAACATTTTAATACTCCATTAAATTTAATTTATGCTTATGTTCTTTAAGGTAAATTAGATTTAATGAGCAATGAATATCAAGCAAGAGGAAAATCAGTCACACATACATATAAAACTGACTCAACAATACACAAACACGCTAACTCAACAACACACATAATAAACTAGTGCATAACATTGACCACTTAATGAACTAATTCAACGTTAAAGTAACACAGCATAAAATGAACACAAAAAGTAAACCGATTTGACAGTCCACAATCACACAAACTAACAGACACTTCTACAACATATTAAGTAAACCGACCCTAAGTGGCTAAATCACAACATGTACCAATTAATCGTTATCATGGAGACAGTTATTATCCAGAACAACGAGTTGGAAACATCTTTATCATGGAGACAGTTATTATCCAGAACAATAGCACGAGGCGAATCAACATTAACTGAAGTCAAACGTTGCAACACCTGAACATAAGAACCACGGTTGACACGTAAATCGTTAGCATTGTTATTGGGGTCCACATTATTATCAAGAAGTTTACTGTCAACCTTTGATGAATTTCTCTGGAACCGCGCAATATTATCATGAAGGTGGAAACTACCAACCCAAACAGTACAAAGATTACTTACCAATCTATCAACGTTGAAAACATTGATGAATTTGACGAAACCAAATCTCTTTCCCGACTTAGCTCGTTTATTTAGGATAAAAGAATCAACAACATGCCCGTGGACACTACATGCATGAAATAAGTCTCTAGCAGAAAAAGACTCAGGAAAATTAGTGATGTAAATCGATGTGGAGATCTTAGCAACATCGTCCTATTTGGATCTACCCCTATGGTTCTTCCGCATAACCTCTTGCCACTCGTCAACACCCATCTAATGGTCAGGAACAGCTAAACAATTGGAAAAAGAAGGATAACAAAGCAAACAACAACAAGAATAAAACCCCCGGAAATTGATTAAAACATGAAATCCAACTTAAGCCAATGATAAAGATCCAGAGAAAATGAAACGCCCTAGTGAAAAACCCTAAAAAAGAAACCCTAAAAGAAATAAACAAAAAACCCCAACACTCGTCGAATTAATTAAGCAAAATAACACGAAAATCAAAACAAATAGAAGTGAGTCCCCGGTTATTATTGATCACTATGGGAAGAGGGGACGATTAGATCGAGGCCCTAAACCCATTCATAAGTAATAGCGACAGAACCCAAGATCTAAACGATGATTGAAACATGTTATCAGGATTAATCAATGAATGGAGATCACAAGGGTTAATGAATAGAATAAGGGATTAAAGCGACAAACAAAGAGATCCACCTATGAAATCAAAATCCCTATGGTGATTTGCCTCCATAACGTGTAATGAAGCTCGTTATTAGAAATCAATCTCAAGACTACAGGTTATTACACATAAGGAGAACAAAAAGGGTAGTAGATTGTTGATCAGAAGGAAGATCAAGAGATGACGTTGGCCGCTATTTTTAGGGTTTTTTTATGTCGGGCTCCGAGCTTCGCCTCTGGATTTATATATTAGTAGAGATCTGTAGCTTCTTCATCAAACACCAAATTTGAAACATCTTTTTCTTTAACTAGATATTCTTTTCAAAATAAAGAAAATCGTATGTTAACTCGTATCCCACATAAAAAGTAAGGAAAATCGTTATCATCTAAATACCCAGCTATTTACTATCTTATTGTGTTCTGACGAGTGTCATGCTTTCATATTGGTTAATGGGTTGGTTCTAACTTCTAAGCAAACCACCCCTCTAATATGCGAATTTGATATCAAGTCTCAATTTTTTTGTTCCCTTGAGTACCCTTATGTAGTCACAATACTTAAGTGAGTTTATGAATATAGCAATGGTTTCGATCAAACCTCGAGAGTGAATGACATGCAACTCTATGCCTAACTGTGCAAGTAGTAATGTTCCTCCTAGGTTGACTAATCTATACCATAATTTACCTAGTTTTTGGTATATCGGGTTTAGTGGCTTATTATATAAAAGCACATTTGATATAAACGAGTAAGGCGGAAGAAAAACTAATGTTTTTCCAAAGTTTATGTTCCCACCCCATTTTAGCTCTTAGAAATGTTTGACGCTTCTGCCTTTAAAAAAATTAATAAATAAATATGTTTGACGCTTGTTTTTAATCTTAACATTGATCTTAGGTTTTGTAGTGTGATTTAATACTAATGTATATTTGATTTGAATAATGTTTGGAATAATTTTGGTGTGGGTGATTGATCACTCAACGGAGATTGTATCTACTTACATCGTCGTTTAGTGATTATCATGTAGCTTAGCATCAACAATAAAAATAAGTTCAGACGACGAACGATTTTCATGTGCTTATTGATGGTACTAGTAGGAAAATATGTAAGCATCATTTCATTTTTTTTTGTCATGAAAGCCATGCTAACTCGCATCCCACATAGACCAAAGAAGGAAAGTAATTGTCTTTTATAAATCCAACTCTCTACTCATTTATCGTGTTATTATTAGTGTCATGCTCTCGTATATGATGTATGGACATGTTCATCCACAACATGTCCCTCGTCTAGGACGATAAATTGATATGAAGTCTTAAGTTTTTTTAATTATATACATTGGCCCTACTTATCTAGCCATCTTTTCATAATTTCATTTCTAATAATGAGGATTGATTCTGTCACACCATAAGTGGCAACAATTTCACCCACCCGTTCTCGATGCTTTTTTTGGGTGACTCACCAACCGACCCTCATGGTTGAGTTTTGTTCCAGTCTTGAGTTTCTAGACCGAGTACCAGACAAGACCTCTAGCGAGACGACGTTTCGTGTTTGCTCGCCAATATGAGCCATGGGGATCTTTTGATGGCATTTTTAGCTCAAGCATAGTTGTGTCCCAAATTCTTAGCATGGTGTTTCAAACGTTTGGAAACAAATATAATGCATCATGGACAGTGAATATCTCTTTATATTAGAGGAAACAAATATAATGCATCATGGACAGTGAATATCTCTTTAGGAATAGCTCAACCAAGAATCTACATACACCAAGCCGGACTATAAACATAGGTCCATATTGGTCTGCCAAGGATGCCAAGGCTAAATGAGGAAGACCAATGAACCTTTAAAAAATGAAAAATGAGCTATAATAATGGTAAGTTAATTAGTAACTGGCACTGATGATTATATGATTTTGATTATCTAACAAACACATTCATTTCATTCATAAGTAGCCATGGACACCGACCAAAGTCTCTCCCTTTTTTCTCATTCTGGAAGTGTATTTGAGAAAAACATATATCGGTTCACCCTTTTTTCACATTTTTATCATCGGTCTGGTCTAGTTTGAACTTACGCACAAACGACTACTATCCTTAGTTGGATCGGACTAACCTGAAGAACCGAACTGGACCAAAGCCTGAGCCCAACATGTCAGTCCCGTTCTCGGTTCGGTTCCCGTATTTAGAAGAATGCATTATTGTCCTTTATAAACAGCAAATCCATTGAATAACGTAAGAATAACATAGTCATGTGTGTTTAAAAGGACATAAGTGAAGTGTTCTATTAGCTTTGATGGTAGTCAAGTTGGTGAAGAATATGTAAAACCTCGCTGCCGTAGGTGTGAGGCGGTTCGATCCATCAATTCTTTTGCCTTGAAGTTTTTGTTTATTTTTTTCTTACCTCTAATAAAAACTTTTCTGCGTATTGTATAGCGCTCGTCCTAAAATATATATACTCCCATAATTATAGTAATCTTTTACACTCTTAGAAAAATTTACCTGCAGCTCCATCTTTATGAATTGGATGTATTTGTTGTCTTGTCTCTTTATTATTTCAAGTTTCCTTAAAATTGGATATCTTCGGGAAGGTATACGGCTCAATTACTACCCGTATAAGAATTTGTGATCATTGACGATCTGTACCATTTACGGAGTAATAAATTTTGGCTATACTACTTTTCATAATAAGTACAAGTATAACAATGGACAAAAAAAATTACTAGTACAAATTTACTACTCCCTCCGTCCCACTTTTATTGTCCTCATTACTATTTTAATCTGTCCCAAAATATTGTCCAGTTTCTAAAATAAGAAGCATTAATTACTAAATTTTCCAGTTTTACCCATATTATTAATTTCTTAAAAGGAAACTATTAATGTATTCAAAGGGTAAGTTTGTCTTTCTAATCATAAAATGTCTACATTCATTGAATCTATCATAATACCTAAAAAATTTGTTGGGGGACTAATAAAATGGGACGGAGGGAGTAATAAATTTTGGATATACCACTTTCCATCAAAAATACAATCTCGGACCACAATATCCAAAATTGGCATATATGGCAAAATGGGCGGGCGGGTGGACACGGACGACGAGCAAAGAGGGTAGATACTATGTACCAAAGAGGTGTCCATTTGAAACTCTTTTGAGAAAATGTTTGTTTTTGTTTTAACAATTTACAAAAGGAATACCATTTCTTTTCTCATTAGATATAGTACTAAAAACTGACATATAGTACGTAAAACTGTCCATTTATGCATACGTGACTATTCTACAACATTAGCGAGTTTCAAAAACACGCATTATTGAGTCACATTCTAGTTATGCAATTAGAATGTTACGAACGGGTAGGTTTTGAGTATCTTAAAATTGATTTTTTATACTAAGCCTCAATTCTCATATTAAATTGATCTTGTTCTCTTGGGCACCTTTAGTAGACTAAATATTCGTAGTTTCCTCACCGCAAGGACTCTGTTGATTCGTCAAGAGGGCTATTTGCATATTGATATGGGTTTAAACTCAAATCCTAACTAATTATGCCAATTAGGACAAGTGTCGATCGCCTATAAGCCACGTCCATAGAGAGCGATGTGATTGGCATCAAAAGATGTATAAGATGAAGTTGTTCCCACCATTCTACACCGTTTGGGAATAGTCAAAGTACTTGAGTGATTTTATGAACATATCATCATTTAGCAATGGTTTCGATCAGACCTTGACTTGAATGACAATATATGTAACTGCATAAGCTAACGTTCTTCATAGGTTAGCTAACCTATATCATAAAGTGATATCCATGGAGAATTAGTATCTAGTTATGTAGTCGTTTTCTTTTACTGATGATCATGGATCTTAGCATTGATAATCAAAGTAAATCCAAAAACGATATTTATTAATGGTACTTATTAGAATAAAACACAATCATGACTGGAGAGAATGCCCAAAAATGGGAAAATGGTATTTTATTAAAAGTATGAATCCTTTTAAAAAAAAATTATTAAATTTTTTTTCCAATTCTTGGACAAATCGCATAAGTTACATTACATAAAACATTTAAGAAATTCTCATTTAGTGGATAAAAAAAAGTGACATCTTGAGATATATAAAAAAATTTCCCATTTTTAATCACTGATTGATGCAGTCACCATAAATAACTACAATTTCACCCAAAATGGTAAATACTTTAAGCATTTGTTGACTTTTGTAGTTTAAAATGTCAACATATAATCTTGACTTTTCTAGTAAGGTAGAACTAATACACATTTTTAAGCCATATTTTTAATCTCACATCTATATCGAGAACTTATTATATTTGTCCTTTTACAAATATCTTTTGTGTACATTCCTAATTATGTTAAAAATATAGTTCAATTGTAAGTTTAGTTTATACAGGTGAATGGGTAACGAGGTAGGGAGTATACACCTATAAGTCCCTGAACACCTAGACTCTTATAGTGGGTAACATGTTGTTCAGCATTGCTGATGATCTTAAGTGAGTTAACTCTTCAGTGAGTTGAACTCTGGACTGAAGGTATTCATCAGGGAGTAATTCCATTGAAGACTTGTCTTCAGTGTTTACTCATCAGCATGTCTTCTTCAGTATAGAAGGCTTCAGCACGGACACCCTTCAGGGGTAGCTGATGCTTCAGTGAGACTAAAGGATAGACTGATGCTGGAGCTGAACATGAATACTTGTAACGGTCTTTGACCAATTCAAGTGTTTTAAAGACTACGTTTAATTGGTCTTGTAACTACTATGTCCTGGTATTATGGAGCATATTAAGAGGAGTTAACTGGCCGTTAATTTCTCTTAATACCATTGACTAGGGTTTGAGTACTACACATATATAAAGGTGATCATAGCTGCATGAGAAGACACAGGAACAGGAAAAACATAACAACGAAAGGGTTAGAGATTTATGCCTAAATCACTAACAAGCATTTGGTCTTATCCCAAGTAGGTATTCGTGATACCCATGCATTAGGGTCGAATAATTTACTTTGGAAAGTGATTACACAATTCCAAGTGATATCCGGTAACCATTGTTTTGGTACATAGCTAAGATTGATTACCTATACCTTGGCTGGGATGAAGTAAACTCCAACAATCAAAGTAAATTATTTTGTGATAATCAATGGTGGCTGCTATGAAGCATATTAACTTCTCCAAGCTGGATAAGTTTGATGGGGTGGATTTCAGAAGATGGAAAAAGAAGATGCACTTTCTTCTTTCTACCATGAGCGTGGTATACGTGCTGACAACTCCTATTCCTGATAGTGGTGATGATGCTACCTTGGAGAACATAAAGAAAAGGTGCAAATGGGAGAATGATGACTATGTGTGTCGTGGTATTATTCTCAATGGTATGTCTGGTTCCTTATTTGATATTTACCAAAATTCTGAATCTGATAAAGAACTATGGGATTCCTCGTAAGCCAAATATATGGCTGAGAATGCATCAAGTAAGAAGTTCCTTGTGAGTGATTTCTCAAATTAAAAAATGCTTGATTCAAGACCTGTCATGGAACAATACAATGAACTTCTTGGTATACTTGGTAGATTTACACAACATCATATGCACATGGATGAGACCATTCAGGTCTCTTGTGTCATAGATAAACTCCCTCCTTCTTGGAAAGATTTCAAGCACACCTTGAAACATAAGAAGGAGGATTTGACTCTTGTTGAGTTGGGCAGTCATTTGCGCATTGAGGAAACCCTCAGGGTGCATGAAAGTGATAAGCCAAAGAGCAACAATGTTGTTGGTTCATCAGTTGTCAATATGGTGGAGCATAACAACTCCATCAGGTACAATGACAATAAGGGCAAACGTAAGCATCAAGATAGCACCAAAGCTAATACTAACAAGAAGTCATCAGTGGCTTGTTGGGAGTGTGGGAAACCTGGACACTTCAAAAGGGATCGCAAAGGTGTTGATACTGGCAGCAAAGCTAGTGGATCAGGCACAAAAGGTTCAGTGATTGGTTCTAACAAAACAACACTGAAAGGTCATAATATGTTTAATGAATCTCTCCAGATTTATTATGTAACATATGTATCTGAAGCTTATTTTGTACAGGATGATGATTATGCGTGGTGGGTTGATTCTTGAGCAACTGTTCATCTGTGTAAAGATCGATGTTGGTTCAAGACTTATGAGTTACTGAACGATGGATCTATTCTTCACATGGGAAATGAGTCAACAGCCCTAGTGCATGGACGTGGTTGTGTAGATCTTAAGTTTAGTTCTGGAAAAGATTGTTTCCTTGTTTAATGTGTTGCATGTTCCTAATATTAGGAAGAATTTGGTTTCAATTAGTGTTTTGAATAATTGTGGTTATAAACAAGTGACTGAATCTAATAAATTTGTTTTATCCAAACATGGTGTGTTTATTGGTTCTGGTTATTTGAGCAATCAAATATTCAGGCTTAATATTGAAACCTCTACCAGTATTAACCCAGTTAATGCTGGTAGTGCAAATATTTGTTCAGCCTTTGTGTCCATCAGTAAATTGAAGGATTCTTCACAATGGCATGCTAGACTGGGCCATGTCCACTTTAAGAGGATGAAAGATATGTCTAAGGATGGGTTAATCCCAGCATTTGACATGGACACTGAAAAGTATCAGACTTGCATGCTGAACAAAATAACTAATAAACCATTTCAAGATGTAAAACGTGAAACTAAAGTCATGGAGATAATCCATAGTGACCTATGTGATTTGCATGCTACTCCCTCCTTAGGGAATAAGAAATACTTTGTAACTTTTATTGATGATGCTTCGAGGTTTTTTTATGTTTATTTGTTGCATACTAAGGATGAAGCATTAGATAAATTTTAAGTATTTAAGACTAAAGTTGAATTACAACAAGGAGTCCAAATCAAAAGATTAAGGACTGATAGGGGGGTGATTACATGGATGCTTAGTATTTTCAGTCAATTGGTATTATCCATGAAACGACTGCTCTTTATACCCCTCAGCAAAATGGTATATCTGAAAGGAAAAATAGAGTACTGAATGAAATGGTTAATTCTATGTTATCCTATTCAGGATTGAATCAAGGGTTTTGGGGTGAAGTCATGTTAACAGCTTGCTATTTACTAAATAAGGTTCCCAACAAAAGGAACATAATTACCCCTTATGAACTCTGGACTAAAAGGAAACCAAACTTGAACTACCTCAAGGTTGGGGTTATAGGGCTGTTGTAAGACTCCTTGATCCAAAGGTGAAAACCTTGGATGAAAGAGGCATTGAATGCATCTTTGTTGGATATGCTGAGCATTCCAAGGCTTATAGGTTCTAGGTTATTGAACCAAATGATTCAGTTTCATTAAACTCAATCATTGAATCAAGGGATGCTAACTTTGATGAGACTAGGTTCTCATCAGTCCCTAGACCAAGGCTCAAGACTCCTGCTGGAGCTAAGGACATTGGTGCTTTAGTGGAACCTGAAAGGGTCACTGATGAGGTTGTGGTTCAGCAACTTGAGCCTGAGCTTATAAGAAGCACAAGGCATAGGACTCGAAGGAATTTTGGGCCTGAGTTTCAACTATACCTGGTTGAAAGGGACAAGGGATGAGGTTTCTGATCAATACTCCTATTGCTTTAATGTTGAGGATGATCCCAAAATATTTGTTGAAGCAATGAAGTCCCAGGATGTTGCTTTCTGGAAAGAAGTAATAAATGATGAGATGGATTCTATCATGGGCAACAACACTTGGCTGTTGGTTTATCTACCTCCAGATTGTAATCCACTTGGTAACAAATGGATTTTCAAAAGGAAAATGAAGGTAGATGGAACTGTTGAAAACTTCAAGGCAAGACTAGTCATTCAAGGCTTTAAACAAAAGTCTGGGATAGACTATTTTGATACCTATGCTCCAGTAGCACGTATCAGTACCATAAGAATGCCGATTGCTCTACCAAGTATTCATAATCTGATTATTCATCAGATGGATGTGAAGACAGCATTCTTGAATGGTGATTTGGATGAGGAGGTTTACATGAACCAACCTCTTGGTTTCATCATGCCTGGTCATGAAGGCAAGGTGTGTAAACTGATTGATTAAGTCCTTATATGGACTGAAGCAAGCACCTAAGTAATGGCACCATAAATATGATGAAGTGGTCTTATCTAATGGTTATTCACTTAACCAAGCTAAAAAATGTGTATATAGCAAATTTGATGAATCTGGTAAAGGAGTCATCATTTGCCTATATGTTGATGACATGTTAATATTTGGTACTAACCAAGCTAAGGTTGATCACACAAAGGATTTTTTGTCATCAAAGTTCTCCATGAAAGACATAGGAGAGGTTGATGTCATCCTTAGCATAAGGATCAAACATGAAAGTGATGGTATTGTAATTTCTCAGTCTCATTATATTGGGAAGGAACTGAAGAAATTCAATCACTTTGATTGTACTCCAGTGAGTACACCAATGGATACAAGCGAGAAACTAATGCCTAACAATGGTCATGCTGTCTCCCAGCTTGAGTATTCTAGGGTTATTGGTTGCTTGATGTATGCCATGACTAGTACTAGGCCTGACATTGCATTTGTTGTGGGTAAACTGAGTAGGTACACTAGTAATCCTAATACTTAGCATTGGCAAGCAATTCAGAGAGTACCGAAGTGTTTGAAAGGAACAATGGATTATTGTTTGTCTTATACTGGATATCCTTCCGTGTTGGAAGGTTACACTGATGCAAGTTGGATCAACAATACTGAGGATAATTCATCCACCAGTGGCTGAGTATTCCTACTTGGTGGTGGTGCAATTTCTTGGGCATCCAAGAAGCAAACTTGCATTACTAGCTCTACTACGGAATCTGAGTTTGTGGCTCTAGCAGCTGCTGGTAAAGAAGCTGAATGGTTGAGAAACTTGCTTCTTGAGATTCCATTGTGGGTCAAACCTATGGCACCCATTTCTATCCGTTGTGATAGTGCAGCTACATTGGCTAAGGCATATACCCAAATGTATAATGGTAAGTCTAGACACTTAGGTGTTAGACATAGCATGATTCGTGAGTTAAACATGAATGGGGTGATTTCAATAGAGTTTGTGAGGTCTCAACAAAATTTAGCTGATCACTTGACGATAGGATTGGCTAGAGACTTGGTTATAAAGTCTGCTGAAGGAATGGGTTTAAAAGTCCACTCTAGTCACTGAATGCTAGGACACCCAACTCCCTCCTGAGGAAACTTAGGAGCTGAGTTCAATGTGGAAAGCTGAACATTCAGGGGACTAAAGCACATGTGTATCATCCCAAGGATGTTCTTGTACTCGTTGAAGGAGAATGAAGTTATAAACTTCTCAATAGTTAATGTCTTTGAAAAAGTGCTGAAGCAAGAGCATGAACTAAAGAGGAACCACCTATGTAAATGTTCATGTTTCGTTGCCTCAGGGAGCATGGACTTGGCTCTTACAACATTTATGAATTTGGATATGGACACATGGCTAGTAGTGTCAAGAGTTGTTATGTATGTGAAAACTTGTGTGTATTTTATCTTCAAGCATTCAAATTAGTTGAAGGGTTCAATTCTTAGAACACCCTGATTCTCGAATGTTTGAAGTGATGTACTAAGATGGAAATTCAATCCTTAGAATATTTTCATTTATGCACTAGTTTTGTTAACGTTAATTTTCATGCAAAAGGAATTGTACTATATTGGGAAGGATTATTGGAAATATAGTTCAATTGTAGGTTCAGTTCATATAGGTGAATGGTAAGGAGGTATGGAGTGTACACCCATAAGTCCCTGAACACCTAGACTCTTATAGTCGGTAACATGTTGCTCATCATTGCTGATTATCTTTAGTGAGTTAACTCTTCAGTGAGTTGAACTCTAGACTGAAGGTATTCATCAGGGAGTAATTCCACTGAATACTTATCTTCAGTGTTTACTCATCAGCATGTCTTCTTCAGTACTGAAGGCTTCAGCAGGGACACCCTTCAAGGGTAGCTGATGCTTCGGTGAGACTAAAGGATAGACTGATGCTGGAGCTTAACATGAATACTTGTAACGGTCTTTGACCAATTCAAGTGTTTTAAAGACCACGTGTAATTGGTCTTGTAACCACTATGTCCTAGTACTATGAAGCATATTAAGAGGAGTTAATGGGCCGTTAATTTCTCTTAATAGCATTGACTAGGGTTTGAGTACTACACCTATATAAAGGTGATCATAGCTGCATGCGAATACACAGAAACAGGAAACACTTAACAACGAAAGGGTTAGAGATTTGTGCCTAAATCACTAACAAGCATTTGTTCTTATACCAAGTAGGTATTCGTGATACCCAGGCATTAGGGTCGAATAATTTACTTTGGAAAGTGATTACACGATTCCAAGTGATATCCGGTAACCATTGTTTTGGTACGTAGCTAGGATTGATTATCTATACCCAGATTGGGACGAAGTAAACTCCAACAAATTATTCTGTATACAATCATTTTTAACTTTGATAACCCCGTAGGTTTATTCATATTATTGATGGTTATTTATAATCACAATTACATAGTAAATCTGTTGGAAATATAGGTGAATTGTGGGTCAGTTCATACTAGTGAATCGGTAAGGAGGTACGGAGTGTACACTCATAAGTCCCTGAACACCCAGACTCTTATAGTGGGTAACATGTTGTTCAACATTGCTGATGATCTTCAGTGAGTTAACTCTTCAATGAGTTGAACTCTGGACTAAAGGTATTTATCAAGGAGTAACTCCACTGAAGACTTGTCTTTAGTGTTTACTCATCAGCATGTCTTCTTCAGTATTGAAGGCTTCAGCGGGAACAACCTTCAGGGGTAGCTGATGCTTTAGTGAGACTGAAGGATAGACTGATGCTGGAGCTGAACATGAATACTTGTAACGGTATTTGACAAATTCAAGTATTTTAAAGACCACGTTTAATTGGTCTTGTAACCACTATGTCCTGGTATTATGGAGAATATTAAGAAGAGTTAATGTGCCGTTAATTTCTCTTAATACCATTGACTAGGGTTTGAGTACTACACCTATATAAAGGTGATCATATCTGTATGCGAAGAGACGGAAACAAGAAACACATAGCACAAAAGGGTTAGAGATTTATGCCTAAATCACTAACTGCATTTGGTCTTATCCTAAGTAGGTATTCGTGATACCAAGGCATTAGGGTCGAATAATTTACGTTGGAAAGTGATTACACGATTCCAAGTGATATCCGATAACCATTGTTTTGGTACGTATCTAGGTTTTGATTATCTTACCCTGGTTGGGACGAATAAACACCAACAATCAAAGTAAATTATTTTGTGATAATCAACAACGGCTATTATGAAACATATGGTGGCAAACTTCTCCAAGCTGGATAAGTTTGAAGGGGTGGATTTCAGGAGATGGCAAAAGAAGATTCACTTTCTTCTTTCTACTATGAGCGTGGTGTATGTGCTGACCACTCCTATTCCGTATGGTGGTGATGATGCTATTTTGGAGAACATAAGGAAAAGGAGCAAATGGGAGAATGATGACTATGTGTGTCGTGGTATTATTCTTAATGGTATGTCTGATTCCTTGTTTGATATTTACCAAAATTTTGAATCTGCTAAAGAACTATGGGATTCCTTGTAAGCCAAATATATGGCTGAGGATGCATCAAGTAAGAAGTTCATTGTGAGTGATTTCACAAATAATAAAATGACTGGTTCAAGATCAGTCATGGAACAATAAAATAAACTTCTTGGTATACTTGGTAGATTTACACAACATCATATGCACATGGATGAGACCATTCAGGTCTCTTGTGTCATAGATAAACTCCCTCCTTCTTGGAAAGATTTCAAGCACACCTTGAAACATAAGAAGGAGGAGTTGACTCTTGTTGAGTTGGGCAGCCATTTGCGCATTGAGGAATCCCTCATGATGCATGAAGGTGACAAGCCAAAGAGCAACAATGTTGCTGGTTCATCAGTTTTCAATATGATGGAGCATAACAACTCTATCAGGTACAATGACAACAAGGGCAAACGTAAGCATCCGGATAACACCAAAGAAAATCCCAACAAGAAGTCATCAGTGGCTTGTTGCAAGTGTGGGAAACCTGGACACTTCAAAAGGGATTACAAAGTTTTTGGTACTGGTAAGAAAGCTAGTGGATCAGGCACAAAAGGTTCAGTGATTGGTTCTAACAAAACAACACTGAAAGGTTAGAATATGTTTAATGAATCTCTCTAGATTTATTATGTAACATATGTATCTAAAGCTTATTTTGTGCAAGATGATGATTATGCGTGGTGGGTTGATTCTTGAGCAACTGTTCATCTGTGTAAAGATCGATGTTGGTTCAAGACTTATGAGTTACTAAACGATGGATCTATTCTTCACATGGGAAATGAGTCAACAGCCCTAGTGCATGGACGTGGTTATGTAGATCTTAAGTTTAGTTCTGAAAAAGATTGTTTCCTTGTTTAATTTGTTGCATGTTCCTAATATTAGGAAGAATTTGGTTTCAAGAAGTGTTTTGAATAATTGTGGTTATAAACAAGTGATTGAATCTAATAAAATTATTTTATCCAAACATGGTGTGTTTATTGGTTCTGGTTATTTGAGTAATCAAATGCTCAGCCTTAATATTGAAACCTCTACCAGTATTAACTCAGTTAATGATGGTAGTGCAAATATTTGTTCAGCCTTTGTGTCCATCAGTAAATTGAAAGATTCTTCACTATGACATGCTAGACTGGGCCATGTCCACTTTAAGAGGATGAAAGATATGTCTAAGGATGGGTTAATCCCAGCATTTTACATGGACACTGAAAAGTGTCAGACTTGCATGCTGAACAAAATAACTAATGAACCATTTCAAGATGTAAAACGTGAAACTAAAGTCATGGAGCTAATCCATAGTGACCTATGTGATTTGCATGCTACTCCCTCTTTAGGGAATAAGAAATACTTTGTAAATTTTATTGATGATGCTTCGAGGTTTTGTTATGTTTATTTGTTGCATACTAAGGATGAAGCATTAGATAAATTTAAAGTATTTAAGAGTAAAGTTGAATTACAACAAGGAGTCCAAATCAAAAGATTAAGGACTGATAGGGGAGGTGAGTACATGGATGCTCAGTATTTTCGGTCTGTTGGTATTATCCATGAAACGACTGCTCCTTATACCCCTCAGCAAAATGGTATATCTGAAAGGAAAAATAGAGTACTAAAGGAAATGATTAACTCTATGTTATCCTATTCAGGATTGAGTCAAGTGTTTCAGGGTGAAGTTATGTTAACAGCTTGCTATTTACTAAATAGGGTTCCCAACAAAAGGAACAAAATTACCCCTTATGAACTCTGGACTAAAAGAAACCAAACTTGAACTATCTCAAGGTTTGGGGTTATAGGGTTGTTGTAAGACTCCCTGATCCAAAGGTGAAAACCTTAGGTGAAAGAGGCATTGAATGCATCTTTGTTGGATATGCTGAGCATTCCAAGGATTATAGGTTCTATGTTATTGAACCTAATGATTTAGTTTCAGTAAAAATAATCATTTAATAAGGGATGCTAACTTTAATGAGATTTGGTTCTCATCAGTCCCTAGACCAAGCCTCAGGACTCATGTTGGAGCTGAGGACATGGGTGCTTCAGTAGAACTTGAAAGGGTCACTGATGAGGTTGTGGTTCATCAACCTGAGCCTGAGCTTAGAAGAAGCATAAGGCATAGGACTCCAAGGAATTTTAGGCCTGAGTTTCAACTATACTTGGTTGAAGGTACAAGGGAGGAGGGCTCAGACCAATACTCCTATAGCTTTAATGTTGAGGATGATCCAAAAACATTTGATGAAGCAATGAAGTCCCAGGAGGTTGCTTTCTGGAAAGAAGCAATAAATGATGAGATGGATTCCATCATAGGCAACAACACTTGGGTGTTGGTTGATCTACCTCCAGGTTGCAATACACTTGGTAACAAATGGATTTTCAAAAGGAAAATGTAGGTAAATGGAACTGTTGAAAAGTTCAAGGAAAGGTTAGTCATTCAAGGTTTTAAACAAAAGTCAGGGATAGACTATTTTGATACTTATGCTCCAGTAGCACGCATCAGTACCATAAGAATGCTGATTGCTCTAGCAAGCATTCACAATCTGATTATTCATCAGATGGATGTGAAGACAACATTCTTGAATGGTGATTTAAATGAGGAGGTTTACATGAACCAACCTCTTGGTTTCATTATGCCTGGTCATGTAGGCAAGGTGTGTAAACTGATTAAGTCCTTATATGGACTGAAGCAGGCACCTAAGCAATGGCACCAGAAATTTGATGAAGTGGTTTTGTCTAATGGTTATTCACTTAATCAAGCCGACAAATGTGTATATAGCAAATTTGATGAATCTGGTAAAGGAGTCATCATTTGCCTATATTTGATGACATGTTAATCTTTGGTACTAACCAAGCTAAGGTTGATCAGACTAAGGATTTTTTGTCATCAAAGTTCTCCATGAAAGATATGGGGGAGGCTGATGTTATCCTTGGCATAAGGATCAAACATAAAAGTGATGGTACTGTAATTTATCGGTCTCATTATATTGAGAAAGTACTGAAGAAATTCAATCACTTTGATTGTACTCTAGTGAGTACACCAACGGATACAAGTGAGAAACTGATGCCTAACAATGGTCAGGCTGTCTCCAAGCTTGAGTATTCAAGGGTAATTGATTGCTTGATGTATAACATTACTAGTACTAGGCCTGACATTGCATTTGTTGTGGGTAAACTGAGTAGATACACTAGTAATCCTAGTACTCAGCATTGACAAGCAATTCAGAGAGTACTGAAGTATTTGAAAGGAACAATGGATTATTGTTTGTCTTATACTGGATATCCTTCAGTGTTGGAAGGTTACACTGATGCAAGTTGGACCAGCAATACTGAAGATAATTCATCCACCAGTGGCTGGGTATTCCTACTTGGTGGTGGTACAATTTCTTGGGCATCCAAGAAGCAAACTTGCATTACTGGTTCTACCATGGAATCTGAGTTTGTAGCTCTAGGAGCTGCTGGAAAAGAAGCTGAATGGTTGAGAAACTTGCTTCTTGAGATTCCACTATGGGTTAAACCTATGGCACCCATTTCTATCCGTTGTGATAGTGCAGCTACATTGGCTAAGGCATATAGCCAGATGTACAATGGTAAGTCTAGACACTTAGGTGTTAGACATAGCATGATTCGTGAACTAATCATGAATGGGGTGATTTCAATAGAGTTTGTGAGGTCTCAACAAAATTTAGTTGATCACTTGACGAAGGGATTGACTAGAGACTTGGTTATAAAGTCTGCTAAAGGGATGGGTTTAAAAGTCCACTCTAGTCACTGAATGCTAGGACACCCAACTCCCTCCTAAGGAAACTTGGGAGCTGAGTTCAATGTGTAAAGATGAAAATTCAGGGGACTGAAGCACATGTATATCATCCCAAGGATGTGCTTGTACCTGCTGAAGGAGGATGAAATTATAAACTTCTCAATGGTTAATATCTGTGAAAAAGTGCTGAAGTATGAGCATGATCTAAAAAGGAACTACCTATGTAAATGTTGAGGTTTCGCCGCCTCAGGAAGCATGAACTTGGCTCTTACAACATTTATGAATTTGGATATGGACACATGTCTAGTAGTGTCAGGAGTTGTTATGTATTTGAAAACTTATGTGTATTCTATCTTCAGGTATTCAAAGTAGTTGAAGGGTTTAATTCTTAGAACACCCCGATTCTTGAATGTTTGAAGTATTGTACTAAGATGGAAATTCCATCCTTAGGATATTCTCATTTATGCACTGGTTTTGTTAATGTTAATTTTCATGCAAAAGGAATTGTACTATATTGGAGAGGATTGTTTGAAATATAGTTCAATTGTTGGTCAGTTCATACTGGTGAATGGGTAAGGAGGTACGGAGTGTACACCCATAAGTCCCTGAACACCCAGACTCTTATAGTGGGTAACATGTTGTTTAGCATTGCTGATGATCTTTAGTGAGTTGAACTCTGGACTGAAGGTATTTATCAGGGAGTAACTCCACTGAAGACTTGTCTTCAGTGTTTACTCATCAACATGTCTTCTTCAGTACTGAAGGCTTCAGCGGGAACACCCTTCAGGGGTAGCTGATGCTTCAGTGAGACTGAAGGATAGACTGATGCTGGAGCTGAACATGAATACTTGTAATGGTCTTTGACCAATTCAAGTGTTTTAAAGACCACGTTTAATTGGTCTTGTAACCACTATGTCCTGGTATTATGAAGCATATTAAAAGGAGTTAATGGGTCGTTAATTTATCTTAATATCATTGACTAGGGTTTGAGTACTACACCTATATAAAGGTGATCATAGCTGCATGAGAAGAGACAGAAACAAGAAACACATAGCAACAAAAGGGTTAGAGATTTTTGCCTCAATCACTAACTGCATTTGGTCTTATTCCAAGTAGGTATTCGTGATACCCAGGCATTAGGGTCGACTAATTTACTTTGTAAAGTGATTACACGATTCCAAGTGATATCTGGTAACTATTGTTTTGGTACGTAGATAGGTTTTGATTATCTTACCCTGGTTGGGACGAATAAACACCAACAAAATCCTAATGGACTTAAGCCTACATACGGGCTTGGGCCAACTAATTTTTATCATCTAATAGCCTCCCGCAGTCCAAACAGTAAAATCACGAAAGCTCGGACTGGAATAAAACATCAAACATTAAACATTAGACATTAACGATATAACTATGTTGTTTATGAAGATCTTTTGATCGATGGGAAATGAAAATAGTCTTCATAATATCCAATAGCAAGGTAAAAAGAGCAAACTAAAAACTCTTAGAAAAAGGCTAACATTGACTTTTTTTCATTTTTATTTTCTGAGGTTTGTTGATTAAATAAAAAAAATTAAGAGATTAAAGAGAATCCATGAAAGAAAATAGAAATTAAAGGATAATTAAACATACACATAAAGGGTTGAGCAAGATTAGAAAAAGAAAAGGTTTGTGATGATAAAAGAAAATGAGAGATTTTCGTTTTCGAAAGATAAGCTAGGCTCATGACAGCCAATATGTTTTGATAGTTGTGATGGAAAGATTTGACGGGGTTGGTAAAGAGCAAAATAAGTGGCGACTCATGACAGCCGATTAGGTTTTGATGATGAAGATGGAGAGATATGATGGATGGTGACTGACTAGGTCTCAAGATCGAACCTACTAATGATACCATTTTGAATGATAGAAAACCCCGTAAGGTGTATGTGTTTATTGATAAAGCATTTATAAGACAATGCATAAATTCCTAATAGACCAATAACCCACAAAACGAGCTTGGGCTTAACTATATCTTCTAATACCCTCCCGCAGTTCGAGCGATGAGATCACGAAAGCTCGAATTGGAGATCAACATAAACCATAAAACATTAAAAAGGAAAAACATAAACAAAAAAAATTATCAGACATAACTCCATTGCTTCTTGAGACTTGTTTTGTCACTTGATGATATAGATTTTGATGGCTTATAATGGCCGACTAAGGTTTGATGATCGAGATACATAGATTTGGTTTTGAGAAGCGGCTCATGACGGCCGAAAAGTAGGTTTGGAGATATTTTGATTATAGTAGAGAAGAAGTTTTGAGAAGCGGCTCATGGCGGTCGATATGAGAATTATGGAGATGGAGAATTATTTTGAAGAGGATAGAAGCGGCTCATGACGGCCGACATGTAGGATGGTCGAGATGAAGAAGTTTGATGGGATGGTATTGAAGTGGCGGCTTGATGACTTACTAGGTAACAAGATCTTACCTGCTCATGATACCATGTTGAATGATAGAAAACCCCGTAAAGTGTATGTGTTTATTCATAAAGCATTTATAGGACGATGCATAAAACTTTAATAGACCAATAGTCCACAAACCGGGATTGGGCTTAACTATATCATCCAATATTTTTCTCTTGGTCGGTTTACAAATTAGAGCGCTCCAAAAGTTACAGTTTAGTGCGATATATTCTTTGGGAATCAGATCAGAACCAGCATTTCTAAGATAAAAACTACACGGGTATATGTAATTTCATTGTTTTGTCATGATAGTCATGTTAACTCTCCGCATAGACAAAAGAAGAAAAATGATTATCATTTATGTATCCAGCATTCTACGCATCTTTTGTTTTATGATGAGTGTCATGCCTTCATATAGGTTGCCTCGAGTAGTTTTATCGAAACTGCTTTTGGGAAAAAATATGGCGATTTGATATGTTGTCATTACTTTTTATTTTAACAAGAAAAATAGTTTGTCATATTCTCTTAATTTTGAAAAATAATGGACCAAATTTGTGTTTACAAAAAAGGTATCAAATTTGCGTAAATGTAGTACCAACCTTATCAAGTTCATACCGCCAAGAATACAAACGTACTAAATCGAAAAATTCATACTGACTTGTTAAAAAACTGTCTCCTCTCAAAATTTCAATACTCTAGAAAATTTATTTAGACATTCTTTTAGCTTTTAAAAGTTTCTCACTAGTTTTTAATTTTGCTTTTCAATATGAGCTTAACTTTTGTAGTGATCTTAGATTTCTATACCACTAGATTCGATACTGTTTGGAAGAATGAATTTAGGTGTGCGTGATACAGAGCTTCATGGACCATCTTTATATCTAATTACATCGTTGCAATTAATGATTATCAAGGAGGGATTGTGCGAAAGATAATAGATCGCTTTGTAACGAGGAACTTGTTTAACTACCCATCTTTATTAAAATATGCTCAAGCGAAAATTCTAGAACACAAGCATGACATAAGAAAAAAGGTTGAAAGTCATGCTAACTCTCGTCCTACATGAACAAAAGAAGGAAAATAGTTATGATTTATATATCCAACTGTCTATTTTATTATTGTTTTGAGAATAATGTCAAGCTTTCATGTTGATTGTGTAGGCTTGGTCCGGAACCAAGCCGCACCTCTTTAATTATGAAAATATGATATAAATTCTTGATTTTTTTTAAATATTTTCTGTTAATTTTATACAATATTGGACAAACTAGGTGTCAACTTTTTATATAAAGATTAAGCTTTTTCGTTATAACTTAATAAATCTTGAAGTATAAAAGTTTATACAGAAAATTTTGTTTTTGTTTTAACAATTCACAAAAGGAGTACCATTTGATTTCATAGCGTGTTTGGATGTTGATGATGATCGTGCTTGATATAGTGCTGAACATGAACGTAGGACTATTTGGTGGATGATTATGTTAAAGAGTGTTAGGTTAGGATAATATCTTGCTTGGATTTGATCTAGCTGCTTCTAAGGTGTTTTGGGCGTATTACACTGCCTCCGAGTGGAGGAAACGCCCGTATCATCAAATTACATAGGATTAAATGCTACAGTCTAAAGTTTTGTCTTTGTTCTTGTTAGAATATTAAGAGTAATATTAAATATTGGTTGTGGACTTAAATTTAGTTTGTAATATAGATTAGGAATAAACTTGTATTAGAAAGTATTTAGCCTAACCTCCTTCAGTTGGTTTATATAAATAGGGATGAGGAGGATCCTAATTCATTGTATTCTTTTTCCTCAATGTAATCTTTATTAGGTTTATTAATAAAGAGGAGTTTGAGGGTACTCCGTGTGCATATGTTTGTCGGTTCTTTGTAGTCTCTCGTATCGCTACTTGTGGTCGATACAACTCGCGATCTAGCGGTTCCGCGTTATCGAACTTCGGGTTGTTGTCGGTATCATACAACAAGTACTATCAAAGCTAACGGTGATTGTGGTCTCACGAAGGTCGAAGGCTAGAGCGAGGTTCAAGGTATCGAGGTTCGATTTCGATTTTGGAATCAATTTTTAAAGTTGCGATCGGTGTACGATCGTGTTTGAAGTAACGATTGACGAGAGGAAGTCGATTGTCTTTGAAGGGTTTAATAATCGATCCTTGCCCATGTGAAGTAAATAAATAAAAGGTTACATACTATTTTGTCATCAAGCGCATTTTTATTATTAAACGGTTTAGATAATTCGTTTAATTTTCGCTTTGTTAATATTCACGTGGGTAAATAAACTACAAAGGTGACAAGAATTTTTAATAATTCGAGTCCAAGGAATAATCTTTAGGTTTTAAAGATTATTTGTTCGAATATATTAAAAAATATTTTCTTTTGATTCAAGTTTTGATCGCAATTCGCTTGGTTTCAAGTTAACTGTCGGGTTGTTTGTTCGGAATCGATGTTTTAGAATTTTCTAATAAATTCGAGTTGCAAGAAGGGTATTTTCTTGTGTTTCAAGTTTGATCGTATTTTGCTTGGGTTTTCAAGTTAACGATCGGGTTGCTTGTTCTAAATCGAGGGTTTAGAGTTTTTCTAATTAATTCGATTTGCAAGAAGAGGTTTTAGCAACAACAGGTATATTGCACACGGCTTGCGAGGCTTGTCGGTAAAGTTGGTTAAGAAACAACTTGAAAAGGTGTGTGGCAAGGTTAAAAAAGATTCAAGACTTTTCGAGGTTGCAAGATTTCTAAGGTTATTAGAAATCGGTTTTGCAAAATTAAAAGTACGACAAGGGTTACTTCAAAAGGAGTCGGGTACTTTCTTGATTCAAGGGTTGTCAATTTGTTGGATAGGTTAATTTCCAAAGCTCAATCGATATTTGAGTAAGAAAGAGTTTTTCTTTTTGAAGGTTTCTTGGTTTGATCGATTTCTAAGAAGGTTTCTGTTAGGGTTATATCGATAAAGCAATGGTTTTTATTTACATAAGGGGACTTCGTAATTCGTGATTGTGAGGTTTAATATAACACAAGGTTTAGCGAATTATCGAAGGGACTTTGTCGGTTTGTGATTGTGAGGTTTTTCACAATGTTTAGCAAACAACAAAGGGGAAAAACTGGCTAGTTTGATAACTACGTTTAACATCAAAATTTTCGATGGGTTTAATGTACACAAGCATAGAGGTTCTAAACAAGTTCGGTTCAAACAACTTGGTCATAGACAAGTTCGGTACAAACAACTTGGTCATAGGCAAGGTGGGTTCTAACAACTTGGTCCTGGTGTTAAAACAGGAGTCCATGGAGTACAAGTTTATAAACATGTTTGGTTTGAGGTGGAACTGCAGGGAGCACAAGGAGATAGTGAAGCTGAGTTTTTTCAGGTTAGTAACGATCATGTTGCAGTGGCTCAAATACGGTTAGAGATGGAACTAAAGGGAGCTCAAGGAGATCGTGAAGCTGAGGTTTTCAGGTTAGTAATGATCATGCTGCAGTCGCTCAAAGACGGTTGGAGGACAAACAACCTGAAGAAAAGACAAACACGGGCTCCTTGGTAAATGAGCAGGAAAACATACACCTTGGGATAAAGGTGGGGGCAAACATTACGGTAATCAGAGTACCTGATCAAGAGGGTACAAATGGTAATGTTGATGAGAAGAAGAACGTGAAGGAGTCTATGAAAGAAAATCTAAGGAAATTACAGAAGTACAATGGTTGGTAAACAAGGTGGTCGCAGGTTCGAGGTTCCGATACCGGTATAAGGTGTTGAGTATCGGTTATGTTTAAGTGTTACTCCTAAGGTGGGAATTCAAACCTAGTATTGTTAGAATATTAGGAGTAATATTAGACATAGGTTAGGGACTTAAGCGTACTTTGTAATATAGATTAATAATAGACTTGTATTATGAAGTATTTAGCCTAACCTCCTTAATAGGAAGTTTCCTATTTGACTTATGGAGGTGCCTACCCCCTCATTTCTATAAATAGGGATGAGGGGATCCTAGTTCATAGTTCATTGAATTCTTCTTCCTCAATGTATTCTTTATTAGGGTTATTAATAAAGAGGGGTTCGAGGGTATTCCGTGTGCATATATTTGTCGGTTCTTTGTAGTCTCTCGTGTCGCTAGTTGTGCTCGATACAACTCGCGATCTAGCGGTTTCGCGCTATTGAACTTCGGATTGTTGTCGGTATCGTACAACAGTTCCAGTAGTTTATTTCAAACCCAATTGTATAAGTTTTGAACTATTGTTTTCACATTTTGTAAAGTTTAGTTCTAGGTGATTTCTGTAATGAAATTATGTGTTCTTATATAGATTTTATGTATATTTGGATACAGGTTATGTCTAAGAACATGGACCCGTTGATCTTGAAGTCATCTCAAGATCCTTATGCATTCCTCGTGTTTGATGGGCAGTTACCAATGCAATTGCTCAACTATCTTCATAATTGAGACCAAATATGCAAAACCAGTACCACCATCTTGTGCTTCGAGCTTTAGCTTCAGCACCGGACGATTGTGATAATCCACGTGTGCAGGTGTGTTTTTATAGCACTGGTGGACTTTTGTTACTGAACATATAAAAAAATTTAACTGTAATTACCCAAAAATTTCATTTTGCTTGGAGAAGTGTCCAGATGCCAAAACCAAATGCTAGAACCTATCATTATCACAGTGATTAAATATAAGCATATTCACTTACTAGCATGTAAATTAGTCTGTCATTTTTTTTTTGTAACCGTGATTTCCGACTCATTGGTCGACTAATCCACGGGGTTTGAGCTCACCGCCACACAGACTCAAACCAGGTAAAGCCCTCCCTTTTCAGGAGGTTGGCGTGGCCACTTCAAGGTTGTTTGCACCTAGTGTGAATTGAACTTGAGACCTCACACACTTTAGAGTGATAACCACAAATCTTTTTGCCACTAGGCCACCCTTGAGTGTTAGGGTCACTGCTGCGGGAGGCATTGGCAGTGTAATTGGTTGTTCCGAGCTCATACCCATACAACTAGCTTCGAGAGCCGTCACATCTGTCAACTTTCCATTAAGGCAACCACTCCTTCAACCGTCTCGTCCTTTTTTTCCACCACGTCTTTTGTTATCAGACTATCCCCATAAGTTGTAAAGACCCGCTTCAAATGCTTTAAATCATCTTCAATCATCTCATGGTCTACCTGGTGAAGTATCTCGTGCTTCCCCCGACTATTAAAACCATAAGTTAAGCTTCAAAAGAAGCGTTCATGACTTTTTTTATAGCCGAAGGTTGAGCCTGCTCTGTGACAATAACATTCAAGAGAGACGGGTTCGGTTTGAGAGCTCGAAACGCAGGGTTTATCCAAGCATTCACCAGATGACCTATGTAAAGACCCCCATACATAACACAGTTTGAATAAAAAAATACGAGATGATAGGCGGAAACCTCATATGCATGTTGAATGGCAAAATGTAGGTGCTAACAGTCTAACACCCATCCCACATACACAAAAGATGGAAAAGAAGTATCATTGATATAAAGTCTTAACTTTTTTTATGTTAACTTTAAAATATTTTGGGTTTTGCTAATAACAGCCGTAATGACTGTGTTTAAGAATGATCTTTTTACTACAATTTAATATAAGAAATAAAAACAACCAATCAGATTTAAGGGTTTGTTATGCATCTTGATTTTTAGGAATTATATCCATTTTTTCGGAATTGATATCCAATCACAATGATTCATAAATAAGTTTGTAAGAAATTCATTCCTTGAACACAACCTTTAGGGTTGTCATTAGCAAAACCCAAATATTTTTACTAATGGTTTCTCTTAACTTTAGAAAATACTAGATAAAACATTTGCCTATAAAAAAGGTGAAATATTTTTTTATACGAACTCTTAACTTTTTTAGTATATTTTTCATAAATATTTTTCCACAAGCAATCCAAGTTATGAAATTCATTTGAGAATAACATTAATAAAACGGGAATTACATTAGCTCTTATCTCAAATCATACCCATCACAAAACGGCGATATAGGTTTGAGTGACTATTCTACAACATTGGCGAGTTTCAAGATTCGACATTTTACGTTCTAGCTATGTTATTAGGATTTGAAAGAGGTATATCTTAGCTTCTATTCTATTACACAAATCCTTGAGATATGAATCCAACTAGATTGCTAACGAAATGGTAGTAAAACTTAAATTTGTGCTCACCCTGAAAATCACTACAGAATGAGCATAACTTATAGTAATACCACATTGCAACGTCGGCTCGAAGTTAGCTTATCGCAACCATGACTCCTGTGAATTTGTGAGGGCTGTGCTGTTCCAAGACAAAAGGAAAGTAAAATTTTTAGTTAATGAAAAAAATGGATTTCAAAAAGTCAAAGGTGCAGTTCCGTTCCACATGATCTGGGAACCTATGATCCATGGCATGAAATGTTAGTATATTTTATATATTAATTTTATATTGTGGCCTTATTATATTTACACATAATATCTTTGTACTAAACATGAGTTGATTTATTTAGGTAATACTTAATAAGTTACCATAATGTGGCTCCTAATCTTGATGGAAGATTATACTAAATTGATTATATGTAAACATTATAATCTATACCTAATATAGGAGTTGATCCCTGCCTAATCTCTCACTATAATTAGGGGATTAGTCTCACCCCGTAAAACACACAGAAGTTCCATCATCTTGTGAGAGGATTAGGGAGAAGATCAATATTCTACCATGACATTCTCTACCCTCAATTCAAGTAAGTTATCATTTATGTTTATCGTCATTATCATTCACGCTATGTAAAACATGATTCTGTGAAACATGATTTTTGGGAATATATTACTACATGTGGCATCAGAGACAAACGATCCAATCATGTTTCAATAATATGGATTGATAACTCATTTTTTTTTCTTTTATGCGGCTAATTATATATTACTACATGCCTATTTATTAATCTATCACATGCATGCATGTATGTAGTATAAGATGTACGTTTCATGTACATGTATTCTTGGACTTTTAAGCTTATATCTTATTCGCTTATATCTTACTCGAATCTGATATATATGTTAAATTGTTAATGTATGTCATGTGATTATAAAACACAAGTCATGATAATTTAATAAGGATAAATTAAAAGTTATGCTTTATGCGTTTGCGTATTAACGACTCCTAGAATGATAACACAATTTTATTTTATTATACTACTAATTGCTTTCGTATACTGGATATGTTTTGTTTTTTTTTATTCCTTTTGTTTGGCATGTATAATGAAACTTTGTATGTAATTGCTAAACACTGCTATCTTGTACCTATTCCAATTTGAATTTGTGACATCATTTTGATCACGTTATAACTCAAAATAAAGAAAACTAATTTGAACATTATGCGCTCTTCGGTAGAAAAGAAGAAAAAGAAACTAATTTTCTTGATCAGAAAGGACATTTATTTTCTTTCTTTTTATAATGATTAAATAAATAGGGTATACATGTTGTTCATTATTATGTTAACATGTTTTATGACTACTTGATTGTTAAAATTGATTGTAAGCCCAAAGGATGCAATTAATCAAAACACTTAAGTGAATGAAAGTTGTAAATTTGGTTTTACGTTTTGATGAGTTTAGGTTACGAGTGAAGCCCAAAGGATAGCCGTAATCTTAATCATTAAACGGTATTTGCAAATTAAGTACTTAGTTAACTAATATTCGGCCGAAAGGTGATTATTTGTTAGTTTAAGTTTGCATGATTTTAATAGAGAAGTTATTAGTGTGTTGTTAATGGAACCAACGAGAAGTTGACAATTACACCAAATTTCTTATGTGAATCTAATTTTGTGTTGTGGTTAGATTTATATAACTAGCTTTCACCCTATAGTTGGTTATTCATTGATGATACTAATATAGTCTTTATATGATTTTGTACTGTGGATATAATTTTACAGCTTTGACACCTAATGCTATTACCAATTGTGTATCTGGAATTGAACCCCTAAACGGAACAAATTTTTCATCGTGGAGAGATCAAGTGAAAATTTCCCTCGGCATAACAGATTTGGACTATGCATTAAGATTCGACAAACCTAACCCTCTAACGACCACTAGCACGGCCGATCAAAAGAGGACTTATGAAATATGGGAAAGGTCGAATCGCATGTCCCTAATGATAATGAAGAACTCTATTTCAGTTGCTATTCGAGGAGCTATTCCGGACTCTGAGGATGCTAAAGAGTTCTTAAAATCAGTCGAGGAACAATTTAAGGGCTCGTCTAAAGCTAATGCGAGTACTCTTATTCTTAAAATGCTCACCACGAAATATGATGGTCTTAGTGGGGTTCGTGAGCATATAATGATGATGAATGACATGGCCTCTAAATTAAATGGCATGGACATGGCAATATCTGAAGGTTTTCTCGTTCATTTCATAATGACATCTCTCCCTGCTCAGTTTGGTCCTTTTAAGATCAACTATAACACGCAAAAGGAGAAATGGAAAATGAGCGAGTTAATAGCCATGTGCGTCCAAGAGGAGGAAAGGCTTAAAATTGAAAAGCCGGATACTGCTTACCTTACTACCACTAAGGGCTTCAAAAAGAAAAATTTTAAAGTTAACAAAGGTTCTAAATGGGAAAAAGGAAACTCTGACAAGGCAAGTTCAAGTAATGGCAAGGAATCAAGCCCTAAATGTCGATTCTGTAAGAATCCTGGCCATTTCCAAAAGGAATGCCCAAAGTTTCGAGAATGGTTAGATAAGAAAGGTTCGTCTTTTTCCTATGTCTCTTGTGTAAGTTTTTTCATTGATGTCCCTTCAAACACTTATTGGATTGATAGTGGTTCCATGGTACATATAACAAATTCATTGCAGGGATTCCTTTCAAAGAGGATGCTACAAAAGGGGGAAAGAACCATTAAAGTTGGCGACGGGTATGAGAGACATGTTGAAGCTGTAGGAACTCTTCGATTAATTTTAAAGAGTGGTTTCAATATGTACTTAAATGATACACTTTATGTTCCATCCATTACTAGGAACCTTATGTCTGTTCCTAAGTTGCTTCTGCATGATTATGAATTTATGTTTGGATATTATGGTTTGAAAGTGTATTTTGATTCCCGTCTTGTTGGCATTGGTTCATTAGAAAATAACCTCATTAAATTACAATTAGATAGCAAGTTTGAAAAATCCCTATCATCAATGGATGTAAATGTCATTAGTCATGGAAAAAGAAAACATTTAGATGAAGAAAATTCCTCAAGATTGTGGCATAAACGTCTTGGTCACATATCTAAAGATAGAATGCAACGTCTTATAAAAGAAGGAATTATTCATCATCTAGATTTTTCAGATTTTAATCAATGTGTTGAATGTATTAAAGGGAAATTTGTTAAAACTATTAAGAAAGGATCCACGAGAAGTAAACATCTTCTTGAAATTATCCATACAGATATTTGTGGACCCTTTACAAATGACATAGGTGGACGTAAGTATTTTATTACCTTTATTGATGATTATTCTCGTTACACTTATGTTTACTTGATAAAAGAAAAATCTGAATCTCTTGATGTATTTAAGATCTTTAAAGCGGAAGTTGAAAACCAGCTAAACCGTAAGATCAAAATAGTGAGATCAGATAGGGGCGGAGAGTATTATGGTAAACACTCTGATCTTGGTCAAAGCCCCGGGCCATTTGCATTATTTTGTCAGGAAAATGGAATTGTTAATCAGTTTACTATGCCGTATACACCACAACAAAATGGTGTTGCAGAAAGGCGAAACCGCACCCTTATGGATATGGTGCGAAGTATGATTTGCAATTCTATTCTCCCTGAGTTTTTGTGGACCGAGGCATTGAAAACCGCAACTCATATACTTAATAGGGTACCTTCTAAGTCTGTCCCAAAAACGCCATTTGAGCTATGGACAGGTAGGGCGCCTAGCTTAAGTTATTTTAAGATATGGGGTTGTCCGGCTGAAGCAAAAATTTTCAATCTTCAAACAAAGAAACTCGATTCAAGAACCATTAGTTGTTATTTTATTGGGTATCCAGAAAGATCTAAAGGGTATCGGTTCTACTGCCCTAATCATACCACTCGAATTGTCGAAACACGAGATGCTGAATTTCTTGAAAATGGTGAAATCAGTGGGAGTGGTGAAAGAAGCATTGACTTAAATGAAAAAATAATGGATGCTCCTAATCAAGAGTCATCAATACCATTATATACGGAAAACACAACAATCGCACCTTTAGATGAGGTTGTTGATGTTCCTATAGTCGATGCACCACCACATGATCAAAACCCAAGTTCACCTACTGTTCAACAACCATTACGAAGGTCTGAAAGGACCAAAAGACCTACCGTTCATGATGACTTCATAACCTATTTACTTGAGAATGATGATGACTTAAGTAAATTTGAAGATCCCATATTCTACAAAGAAGCCATGAATAGTGACCAATCAACTCAATGGTTTGAAGCCATGAAAGATGAGTTGAAATCAATGCAAATTAATGATGTTTGGGAACTTACAGAATTACCAAATGGTGTGAAGCCTGTTGGTTGTAAGTGGGTCTATAAAATCAAATTAGACTCAAAAGGAAACATCGAAAGATATAAAGCACGATTGGTTGCTAAAGGCTACACTCAAAAGGAAGGGATTGACTATAATGAGACATTTTCTCCCGTTTCGAGGAAAGAATCCTTAAGAATAGTCATGGCATTAGTAGCTCATTATGATTTAGAGTTACATCAAATGGATGTTAAAACTGCATTCCTTAATGGAGATTTGCATGAAGATGTCTATATGACACAACCTGAAGGTTTTGTGGTTGAAGGCAAAGAACATATGGTTTGCAAGTTAAAGAGATCCATATATGGGTTAAAGCAGGCTTCTCGACAATGGTATCTGAAGTTTCATGAAGTTATGAGTAAATTTCAGTTCAAGAAAAATGCAGTGGATCAATGTATATACCTTAAGATCAGTGGGAGTAAATTTGTCATACTTGTATTATATGTCGATGACATTATTCTAGCAAGTAATGACCTAAATATGTTGTATGAGACTAAAAGGTTTCTTTCAAAGAATTTTGAAATGAAAGATCTCGGGGAAGCCTCTTATGTAATTGGCATTGAAATATACCGAGATAGGTCTCGCGGGATATTAGGCTTGTCACAGCGGGCTTATATTGATAAAATCCTTAAGAAATACAACATGCATAATTGCTCTCCAACTGTTGCCCCTGTTGTTAAGGGTGACAAATTTGGTGCATATCAGTGTCCTAAAAATAAGATGGAACAAGAAGAGATGCGACTTAAACCTTATGCTTCTGTAGTTGGAAGCCTCACGTATGCTCAAGTATGTACACGCCCTGATATTGCATACATTACGGGTATGCTTGGACGTTATCAGTCTAATCCGGGAAAGGAACATTGGAAAGCAGCTAAAAAGGTTTTACGATATCTTCAAGGGACTAAGAACTCGATGTTGACTTACCGAAAAACGGATAACCTAGAAGTTATAGGTTACTCAGATTCCGATTTCGCTAAGTGTAAGGACTCTTTCAGATCCACATTAGGGTACATCTTTATGCTTTCAGGAGGTCCTATATCATGGAGGAGTCATAAGCAAGAACTCACTACAACTTCCACTATGATGGCTGAATATGTTGCATGTTATCACGCAGCTAGTCACGCTATATTATTGAGAAATCTAATTTCTGGACTCAAGGTAGTTGACTCTATTTCAAGACCCCTCAGACTGTATTGTGATAATAGTTCAGCTGTTAGATTTTCAAACAGCACTAGTTCTACTAGAGCTGGTTTATATCTCGAGACTAAGTATTTGTACGTTCGAGAGAAGGTTGAAGACAATAGCATTGTCATAGAGCATATTAGCACTCATGACATGTTGGCGGATCCACTTACTAAAGGTTTACCACCCAAACTTTTTTTAGAGCATGTTGCCGGCATGGGTTTATGTGATAGCCAAATTTAAGGATTTTCTTGTTTTGTTTTCACATTATGTTGAAGTTTGTTATTCTCTAGTTTGCGCACATTATATTGAGATCTTATGAACAAGCGATTATTTTGGATCATTTTGAATGGATTTATTTTATTACCGTTTATTTATTTTTACATTCATATACATTATGGATAATGATCATATAGAAATGCTAATAGTATAATTAGTAGGGGTCTCGTGTCAATAGCGATGCTAGTGACTATGTTAGTTTGCTTTGGTTATTCTATATGATTGTGATGAAGTTATGAAATCAACTTGGCCAATCTAACGTTGTGCAAAGTGTAAATATAAATACGGCCAAGTGGGAGAATGTTAGTATATTTTATATATTAATTTTATATTGTGGCCTTATTATATTTACACATAATATCTTTGTACTAAACATGAGTTGATTTATTTAGGTAATACTTAATAAGTTACCATAATGTGGCTCCTAATCTTGATGGAAGATTATACTAAATTGATTATATGTAAACATTATAATCTATACCTAATATAGGAGTTGATCCCTGCCTAATCTCTCACTATAATTAGGGGATTAGTCTCACCCCGTAAAACACACAGAAGTTCCATCATCTTGTGAGAGGATTAGGGAGAAGATCAATATTCTACCATGACATTCTCTACCCTCAATTCAAGTAAGTTATCATTTATGTTTATCGTCATTATCATTCACGCTATGTAAAACATGATTCTGTGAAACATGATTTTTGGGAATATATTACTACATGAAATGCATTGAACATACATGATACAATCATACAACTAAAAAATTGATTTTTGTTCTCATGGGTAACTGTAGTAGACTAAGTTTAATGTGCGTTGTAGTCTAACTAATTAAGTATCATGGTACGCCACGTATAGTGGTTTATGATCTATAAGCACATACATTTTTTCGATCATAGGCTTTGTATTAGCTATCCATCTTTTTTTCCTCAAAAAAAAATATAATTACTTGTTAATATGACTGATGTCCTAATTAACAGATGCTGGAATTTAAGAATATAAGGGCTGGTAGTTTTTTTCTTATCAAGCTTTTGTTCAGGTGCCGTTCAAAATGATACTTAACTTTTGCCTTCATTCCTTAATCTTGTTTTACTTGATTTTGTCATTTCGAAGAATCAACTTTGGTGTGGGTGATAGACTACTCCATGAACAATTTGTATGTAATTATATCGTTGCTTGGTGATTATCGTAGAGCTTAGTTTCAATAATAAAAGTGGAAGATAAACCATCTTTAATGCTTATTGATGGTACTATTAGAATTAAGCACAAGTATGATTTGAAAGAAAATGTAGGTACTTCGTTGCATTTGTCATGAAAGCATGCTAAGAACCTTCCCACATAGATAGAAAAAGG